>JABUQX010137254.1:0-5000 GCA_015478945.1 Trachelipus rathkii | reverse complement strand
ATACAAATTGAATAACCAAGGTGACATAGTACATCCCAGCCTCACACCGCTATTAATATTAAATCTATCACTTTGAACTCCATTTATTCTTAGACACGCTTCACTATCGTCATACATACTTTTTATTCCATTCAGAATCTTACCACCACCACCACCATATATAACTAGCATCCTGCCATAGGGCTTTACTATTAATACTGTCAGTCATGCGCCTGTTGCAAATCCATAAAACCTAAATATAATTTATTCTTCCCCCATTTTTTCAATCATTTGTTTCAATGTAAAAATTTGGTCCACACATCCTCTACCACTTCTAAATGCACCTTGTTCTTCACCAATCAGTCCTTCAGTCACTCGACATACTCTTTCAACCAAAATACCAGCATATATCTTCCCTACAACACTCAATAAACTAATTTCCCTATATTTCATACAGTTCCCCTTATCCCCCTTACCCTTTTATAAGGGTACTATTACTGACCAGTCCCCTCCAATCTCTCGGAATTATACCCTTTATAAATGCTTTGTTACACAATTCCAAAACCATTCAATCACTATCTCGCCTCCATTCTTGATCATTTCACCAGTAATTCCATATGTGCCAACAGATTTACCATTCTTCAACTTTCTCACTCTACCCATTACCTTATCCCCAAAATAAATATTTCTTCCTGCACCATCAAACCCACACACATTCACTATCACCTTTTCATTACTGCCAAAGTTCTGCAGATTTTCTAAGCGGAAAGCACTATCCCTATTCATTATTATATGCAGATTCCCCTTAATCTCATTCTTAACCTTTCGCGCTTCCTTCCATAAAAGCTTCCTATTCCCTTTTAGTCCCCATTCATCCTCCTTCCAAACTTTTCATTTACCTCATTTTTCTTTCTACATATGCAACTTTTAGTCTTTCCTTTTTCCTCATTATATAATTCCTTACACCTTTTGAAATCTTAAAATTGGTTTTTAGTACATTCAGCCACACCTCTTTTTTACTTTTAACCGCTTGCATCACCTCTTCATTCCACCACTCACTGTTAACATTCTTACTTCCTATTTTAGCACATCCACATACTTCTTTTACACCACTAACAAACACATCCTTCATTTTCCTCCAGATTTGTTCAGTTTCATCTTGTTCACATTCAACTGATATATTTGCAAGCGCTCTTAAATACTTTTCCTTATTACCTTGTTCACTTAACTTCTCACTCTTAATTCTTTTCACTTCCTACCAGATCATTTTCCTCTCCATCCAAGCCCCACGAATTTAATCTTACATAAAACAACATAATGATCCGATAATCCCATCCCTTACCCCCTCACTGATTTAATATCCATCACATACTTCAACATCTTCACCAACGCAAAATCAATCATACTTTTCACTTCGATACAATCTCTACCTACACCAACTCTAGTATACTTATGAATACTTGTGTTTGAAGAAAGTTTTACTTATACACATACCTCTCTCCTCATAGAAATCAATCTCCTTCCTATCATTCTCATTTTCTCCCTTCACCCCAAATCCACCTGTTACACCATCTTTATATATATATATATTTATATATATATATATATACTATATATATATATATATATATATATATATATATATATATATATATACAATATATATATATATATATATATATATATATATATATATATATATATATATATATATATATATATATATATATATATATATATATATATATATATATATCACCTATCCAACCATTTAGGTCACGCAACACAATTAATCTGAAGCTCCTACTCACCGCATCCAAAACATCATTCAGATTATCTTGAAAATCGCACTCTCCTTATCGTCACCCTCAGATGGACAATGTCCCAACCACACATACCTTGACCTTTTCAAGCTTAAATTTAACCATTAGAATTCTAGTACTTACACAATAAGTTTTCGTTAGTTTAAAAAGAAAAATCCTTTTAGAATTAAATATAGGCTATCGCTATTAATTTCGAAATTATTAAAAATTTGCTAAACTTTAAAATTTTCACAACTTTGAACTTAAACCTATTATTAAGTTTGTTGGCTTTTTAGCAGAAATTTAAAGTTAAGCTTTCAATAAGTTTTATCTTTTTAAATTTAAGTTCCGTTTTATTATGTATTAGATCAATTGTTTTTTCATTTTAGCATTATTTTTAACCATCTTTTGAGTGCACTACCGCTTGTATTTGTGTGTGTGAGTGCTTGTGTGGTTTATGGATTGTCTGGATTGAGTGGACAGGGGTTTTCTATTGACTTCGCTAACGTCCGTGGCTTAGATGCTAACTTCGAATCTGTGGAGTGTCACCTATCTAACTCTCAACCTAACCTCTTCTGTCTGAGACCCAGGTATCCAAGGATTCTTTCTCTAATAAACTTGATATCTCAAACTGCAACGTTTTTCACAATTTCCGACTAAACATGGGAGTCTGTGCCCTATATAGACATCATTACTCCTGTAACACGTCTCGAAAACTTTTGAATCTCCTAACTACGATATTTTATGGCTTAAGATCTTTCTTACTACTACTACTACTACTACTACTACTACTACTACTACTACTACTACTACTACTACTACTACTACTACTACTATCTTGTGTTTCTGGTACTGCTTTCCTAATAGAAGAGATTTTCCGCCTCTTTTTAAATATCTTAATATTTCTCATGAGACTTACTTCTCATCCAAATGCCGAGGTCCTCTACTTGGGGACTTAAATGTACACCACACTGAGTAGTTGGGGTCCTCTCATACTGATACAGGAGGGAAGGAGGCCAAAACATTCAGTATTCTCAACGATCTGAAACAGCTGATTAAATAACATACACACATCCCAGATCGTCCTAACCAATTCTTGGAGACTATTTACCTCTGCTTTCACCACTTCTTCTTCTTGCTATAAATATTTAATTATCCCTCCTATCGGTAACTATGACCACAAACTTATAGCTCTTAGTCATAATACTTTCTCTCCATCAGCTTGACCATGCCCTAGAGGTACATTCTGGCACTTTAATCGGGCTAGTTGGGAAGCATTGCATGGCTTTTTTGCTACCTACCCTTGGTATGAATCCTGTTTTGCCTCGGGGGCGGGGGGACGCTTCAGAACTGCTGGAAAAGTAGGGGCTGTAATCTCCAAGGGAATGAGCAGGTTCATTCCATTTTCTATTAAATCTTTTTCTCCTTATAATCCGTGGTTTGATGGCACCTGTTCTTGTGCTCTTCAGGATAGAGACAATGCTTAATGGAAATGGAAAACCCCCTCCTATCAACTCGGAATCGTTGCAGGGATGCTATTTGTCAGGCTAAGCGTGCTTTCACCAAAAGAAAGTGCTTACTTTCTGGGATCTCCTACTGCTAAAAATTTGACCCCTTGCCAAAAGCGTCTGTAATAACTTCTGTAAATCTGCCTTTCCTCTTCTTATTCGCTCTAACAGTTCTTTAGCTAATACTCCTTCTGAAAAAGCTAATCTCTTTGGCATCCTTTTTTCATCTAATTCCACCCTGGACAATTCTGTCAACCCCTCTCCTACCTCTTCTCCTCTCAGGTATCCAATGGCTCCGCCCATGACTTCACATGATCGGGTGCATGAGATCCTGAGATCTATGAATGTTAGGAAGGATAGTGGCCCGGACGGCATTCCTCCTCATGTTTGGAGGGAGTGTGAGTCCGAGCTGACGCCTGTCCTTGTTCAACTCTTCTCTCTTTGCCCTAATTCTAACACTTTTCCTAAGTTTTGGAAGCGCACATATGTTCAACTGATCCTGAAGAAGGGTAGCCGCTTTCGGAAGAAGGGTAATCACTCTGATCCTCTTAACTATCGCCCTATAACTCTCACTTGCATTCTATATCTAAAATCTTTGAAACTCTCATTTCCTGGATCATCTGGAATCTCATTCCCTCCTTTCAGATCACCAGTATGGTTTTCGACGTTCGAGGTCAACTAGTGACATTCTTTCCTATCTCACTGATTTATGGTCTTCTGCCCTTAGGGACTATGGGGAGTCATGTGTGGTGGCACTTGACATATTCAAAGCCTTTGACCTGGTATGGCATGCGTCACTGATCTCTTAGATTCCTTCCTTCGGGTTTTCTCGTTCTCTTAGCTCACTTTTGTCTTGGTTTCTCTCAGATCGTTCCATATTGGCATTTGTTAACGGAGTGACCTCTTCCCTTTCCTGTTAGCTATGGTGTTCCATAAGGTTTTGTTTTATCTCCAACTTTATTCTTACTTTTCATTAACGATCTTCTCAGCTGCTCATCTAACTCTGTTCATTCTTATGCCGATGACTCAACTTTCCACTCATTTCAAATCTGCTCCCTCTTTGCTTCTAGAGTTACTTCTCGACTTCAGCTTTCCCAATTCAATTCTTGCCAATCTGGATGAGATTTTGGTGGGGTTATTCGCGTCATTAATCTCTTTCTGCCTCCTTTTTTTCGTCTAATTCCACCTGGACAATTCTGGCAGCCAATCTCTACTACTCTCCAGGTATCCATGGCTCCACCCATTGATTTCACATGACCAGGTGAGAAAACTCTTAACTTCTTCAAATCTCCCTCTCAAAAACACACTTAACCAATCTTCTTTGACGGCTCTCCCGTATCACCTGTGGACAACATAATATACCTTTATGGTTTAACATAAGCAGTGGCAATAAACTATCTTGGGAAACCTCCCGCCATAACGGCTGCTGGGTGGCTTCAAAGCTGAGAGGTTCTGCTCAGGTTGCAGTAATTTTTTTCTTCGAACAGTTGCTCCCTCATCATATAATGGTCTTATCCGCCCTTGTATGAATTACTGTTCCCACATTTAGGGGAGTTCCGGCTCACCCCATCTATTGAATGAGGTTAGTCTTACAGGCAAGGTTAATAAACTGTCCCCTTCTTTTAAACTCCCTTTTGCACTCTATCTCTGTGACGTGACGTTGGTGCTCTATCTCTTTACTATAGGTATTACAATGACAGGTGCTCGAGAG
>JABUQX010137253.1:17500-22925 GCA_015478945.1 Trachelipus rathkii | reverse complement strand
GGATAAAGAGATGCTGCTATATAGATGAAGTAGCCAGTACCAGTGAAAGAACTGGCCAAAAAGCTGTTAGATCAGTAAACAATCTTTTCACTATCACGTAACCTTTCTTAGTTTGCTGGTCGACTTCTGTACCAGGTTTGTAGATGCGAATTTCTTTTTGTTATAAAAATATATCTTATAATTCTTAATAACTGTCAGCACCCAGTTAAGAGGACATTGTTTTTCTTTTCAAATGCTTGGTTTTTTATTACCGATGGTTGACGTGTCCCTTAATATCTACAGTAGGATTAGGACTTTATAGTGCCAACAGTTGTGATTTGTTTCCTAAAACTTAAAATACTTACTCAATCTTCATTTTTTAAGTCCAGTTCGTAATTAATTAGGTATACTTATTTTTCTAGCAGGGAAACAAATTAGGACGTGCGTATATAAAAAGTTATATAAATATTTATTGTGAAAGTCAACTACATCAAAAAAAGCTTACTTTTTTCCTCAACTATTTCCCCAAGTGACAAAATACGTAAATGTGCTTTTTAAGCATGCAAGCCTAATTTTCAAACAATATATATTCCAATAATCTATTCCCTCTAAATTCCACGGTAAGGGGCCCCTTTCAATCTTTAGCCGAGGGCCCCCAAAGGAGCCAGTCCGGGCCTGCTCCAGACACATTCATGTCTATATCTGTGCCTGATTGTAAATGTCTGACAATTTCTTATTTTTCACCATTCCATTTTCCCTTTTATTATTCTCTCCCACGATACGTGGAAAGAAGCCACAAAATACTGTGGGAATTTCCTCATGATTGGAGTGATGCGTTAATGTAATTTCTAGGAAAAAAAATCTTTGATCTGAATGATCAAAAGATAAAAAGGCTAAATAAAAACCCTTTCTGGGCTTCACGTTATATATATGGCGATGGTTTTTTCATACCTTCTATTGTTGTTATTTTCACCCTCATATATTATGTTTTTCATATAAGTAAATTATTTTGGGTTTTATATCTTCTTAATAGTTTTTTCTTGTTGGTATATACTTTTTTATTATTCGTATTTAATGAATTGTTATTTCTTTTATTAAATTCCAATCAATACTTTTATATTTAAATATATTTTTGCATTTTACGTCATTTGATAATTTATAGTTTCTGCTTGAGTTTAAATTTACTTTACTTCAACAGCGAAATTCATTTACAAAAGATTTAAAAATTTTTCCAATTCTTTTGCATGTTTATTTTTTTTTTAAAATTTCATTTGAAATTGCCTGGTAAAGTTTTATTTAATACATTAAATTTATAAAAAAAATTATTTGACATGTTTAGGATTTTTTTTTCTTTCTTTTTTTTTTTACTTACTTCTGCTATCGAATTTAAGAAGTAAAATAATTCTTCTTCCTTTTCTCCTTCTTCTTCTTCTTCTTCTTCTTCTTCTTCTTCTTCTTCTTCTTCTTCTTCTTCTTCCTCTTTTTCATTTCATTTATTTCAGTTAATCTTTTGCAAAAATGGTCGTGGTACATTATAACGTTATGGTAAGTGAAATAACAAACCTTAGAAGAAGAAGAAGAAGAAGAAGAAGAAGAAGAAGAAGAAGAAGAAGAAGAAGAAGAAGAAGAAGAAGAAGGAGAAGGAGAAGGAGAAGAATTATTTTACTTCTTAAATTCGATAGCAGAAGTAAGTAAAAAAAAAAAGAAAGAAAAAAAAATCCTAAACATGTAAAGTAATTTTGTGCATAAATTAAATTTATTTCAAATATATACTATAACCAGGCAATTTCAAAGGAAAATTTTAAAAAAAAAATTAAACAGAGAAAAAGATTTGGAAAAAAAAAATTTTTCAAATCTTTTGTTTAACATGAATATTTCAGCCCTGTTGACAATTGAAGTAAAGTAAATTTAAACACAAGCAGAAACTCTATAAATTATCAAATGTCGTAAAAAGCAAAAATATATTTAAATATAAAATTATTGATTGGAATTTAGTAAAAGAAATAACAATTCATTAAATACGAATAATAAAAAAGTATATACCAACAAGAAAAAACTATTAAGAAGATATAAAACCCAAAATAATTTACTTATATGAAAAACATAATATATGAGGGTGAAAATAACAACAATAGAAGGTATGAAAAAAGCATCGCCATATATATAACGTGAAGCCCAGAAAGGGTTTTTATTTAGTCTTTTTATCTTTTGATCATTCAGATCAAAGATTTTTTTTCCTAGAAATTACATTAACGCATCACTCCAATCATGAGGAAATTCCCACAGTATTTTGTGGCTTCTTTCCACGTATCGTGGGAGAGAATAATAAAAGGGAAAATGGAATGGTGAAAAATAAGAAATTGTCAGACATTTACAATCAGGCACAGATATAGACATGAATGTGTCTGGAGCAGGCCCGGACTGGCTCCTTTGGGGGCCCTCGGCTAAAGATTGAAAGGGGCCCCTTACCGTGGAATTTAGATGGAATAGATTATTGAAATATGTAATGTTTGAAAATTAGGCTTGCATTCTTAAAAAGCACATTTACCTATTTTGTCACTTGGGAAATAGTGAGGAAAAAAGTAAAAAAGGGTAATTTTTTGATTTTAGTTTACTTTCACAATAAATAATTTATATAATTTTTATATACCGTACCTAATTTGTGTTCCCTGCTAGTAATTTTTAAAGAGGCTACCTGATAGTCAGGGACTTAAAATGAGATGAGTAAATATTTTTAGTTTTAGGAAACCAAATCACACTGTTGAAGCTATAATAGTCTAAATCCTACTGTAGATATTAAAAAGGGACACGTCACATCGGTAATAAAAAACCAAGCATATTGAAAAGAAAAACAATGTCCTCTTTAATTGTGATTTAATTGTTACAATTAATAGAATATATTTTATAACAAAAAGAAAATTGCTCTACAATACCTTGGTACAGAGGGACAACACAGCAAAAACTAAGAAAGGTTATGTGAAAGTGAAAGGTTTTACTAACCTAACAGCTTTTTGGCCAGTTCTTCACTAGTCCTGGCTACTTCATCTATAATAGCATCTTTATCCAAGTTATAAAACAAGTCTCTTTCTACATTCATGAAAAGAAGATTAGACATAAAGTCATGGCTTAAAGTAGATCTAAGTCGATTTTTAACTATTTTAAATTTAGAAAATACCCTTTCACAGGTGACTTGTGTACAAGGTATGGTTAGTACAAACTTGTAAGCTACATATAGGTTGGTAAACAATCCAGATTGTGAGAGTTCAAAAACAACAAAAAAGGCGCATGATAAACACCGAAAACATTTTTTATTGTCAGAGCAGTACCATAATGATTTTTGTCTTCTTCAAATTCAGATTCTACATCGCAGAAATTCACAGATTTCTTTAGCTCTATTTAGATTGCCTTGTTTTCTTTTAATGTAAGTTTTTTTCAGCCATTGTAAAACTTTCATACTAATATGCAAACTATTTCAGCTCTATCAATAACTGTTCTTTCAAATTTACAAAGTTTAGAAATATTACAAAGAACTTCCGTAGGAAAACTATCAAGCATTACGATTTCATTAAATTTCTTTGGGTCTAACCAGGAACAATCTTCTAAAATTTCTTGTTTGGACTAAATCTTTCTTTCACGAACTAAAACACTGACAAAGATCAATTGTATAGTTTTGAGCAGTGAGATTCCAGGACTTCATCTATTGATTTGTTTTAACCGAGCATTTACCTTTTTTCTTGAAGTTCTTTTTTCCTTGAAATCTAAATTCTACTTCTACATCAAGTACTTGTTATTCTTTCTAAGTTGCTATTGACTGGTACTTGCATAATATTTTGTTTTTAACAAAGCCTGAAAGTGTTTATCACTCCTTTTATCTCCTATTTGTTGAAGCAGCTTCTCTAACCAAGTTCCAGGCTGTAGAATAGTCAATGGTTTTGCTTTGTAAATATTTTGAAATGGGAGATAAAACAAGAAATAATCTAATAAAAAAATAGACATAAATAGGTTTTCAAATCTGGACCATTGACAGATTAAATTTCTTGCCACATGAATTTAGATTTGCATTTGATATTTCTTTTAAACGGTAATAAAATTGAATAGTTTCTCTGCGTTTACGCTCTCTCAATTCTTAAAAATTCCTCATCGATAATTGAAGAAAGAGCTTTCTGTTTGCCCCAACTTATGGCTCCTATTTTTTGCAACTTGTGCATTTTTCCATGTGCAATATGTTTTCTTTTTGTTTCCCCTCTCACATACGGCCATTCTTTTATAAGACGAGCTTAGAAAACCACCAATCCAACTAAGTTTTCTGCTTAGAGCAACGTTACTGTTGAATCAGCATGTGTCCCATCCAGTGAGTGTAAATAAGATCTTTATTTTCCATTTTGAACTGAGCTTGTAGACCGTTAAAATAACCTTTCATATTGTTAGCTACGTCAAATGAACAAGCAATAATATTTGATGGCTCAATGCCACACTTGGCTAATTCTGATTTTATAAGCTAGTACAAAGCCAATCCAGATGAATCATCGACTACTGTTATTTTTAAAAGTCTTTCATTTATCTTTCCTTGAAAGACATAGCGGACGTAAATCGCCAACTGGTCCATAACAGCTACATCTTGAGTACTATCATACCATCACGCGAATATTTATCTATCATGAAGGTCTTTCAAAATGATATCACGGAACATTTGAACCAATTAATTATTTAAGTAGCTGTTGATAAAGGTTCTGACAAAAAATTCAACAAAAAGCTCCGTCCAGTCGGTTTTAGTTAAACTTCAGTGTTTCGACATGATTTTGTTAAAATCACATCATAAATTTTCAAACCAACATGACCAGTTCGAGAAAATTACCATAATTATCTGCAGAGTCAAGCGTATAAGCCCTTCTGCTTTATCCCCTCTGTACGCAATGCCTAGTTTTCCAATAAACAAAACTATAACAATTAAACGTTGAACAACCAAACTTCTGGTGTGAACTTCTCTTTCTCGCTTGTTGGTTTGGTTAATAGTCAGAAGAGTTGAAATATCATGACCTTTTTGGCTTTGAAAAGCTACCTTCGCTGCGAGTTGATGATAACAAGAGTCTTCGTGAAATTCAACAGATTTATAAATATGCTTAGGAGAAGTGTTATGTCCGATAAATGTAGAATCTCTATTATCTTTACCTCCAAAAGCCATACAGCTGGAGCAGTACACTCTGTTGAGCCGAATCGAATATGATAACCATTTTCTGTGAATTTTATCAAAATTCGGTAAATGTCGGTAATAAAGTTTTTAAGGGTCAATGGCAATTAGCTTCTTTTCCTTCACTAACTTGAATAGGGTGCTTCTTCATAAAAGCTTTTTTAATTCCAATTGGGTCATTTTCGTTGGGGCAGATGAAACATCCAAGCTGTTGCCCAGCAGCATTCTGAGCAGCATCAGGCGTCACATGGTGGTTTT
>JABUQX010137253.1:0-12500 GCA_015478945.1 Trachelipus rathkii | reverse complement strand
TAAGGCTTTTTGCCTTTGACTCGACCCTGTCCAAAAGCCGGAGAAACCAGAGCCCCCGCCCCCCACAGATATGAGACAGTACTCCATCCATACAAGGGTTGGATGAGACCCTTTGTATAGCTGGAGTAACTGACAAGAGGAAAAAAAGTCTCGCAGTTAAACAGAACTCCCAATTTTCTTTGAGGCCGCCCTAGCAACACTGTGATTTGAGGGTTTCAAAAACATTTTTTTGTTATAGTTAACCAAGGATGTTATATTGCAACAGGGAGATAGGAGAGAACCGTCGAAAGAATAGAAAAGTTAGTGTCTTAGAGAAAGAGATTTGTAGAAGTTGGGTTTAAAAGAATTAAATTTCCCAAGCTTGAGACGACCCAACCCTGAAATTCTATCCAGATCAGCGAGAATAGAATCGGAAGGATTAAACGAGAGCAATTCTAGAAGTAAAAGAGGGAGCAGAATTGATTGAGGTTGAAGAATGAAGGTCAAAGCCACGACATATGAGTGGATAAGTTAGATGTGCAGGTGAGAAGATCATGATGAAAAGCAGGAATAAATTTGGAGATAAAACAGAACCCTGAGGGACACCACTATTGGACAGAAAAGAAAAAGAAGTCGCCCCCATCAACAACAGCCAATATTGGACGATTTGAAAGAAAGCTAGACATTAAGTAAGCAAGAGAAGAAGGAAACCAAAGGAGGGGAGCTTGGAGAGGGTGACGCGTGCCATACCCGGGCAAATGCTTTGGATATGTCAAGTCCACCACACAAAGCTTCCCGTAGTTCCTAAAGGGCGGAAAACCATAAATCTGTTAAATAAGGAAAGTATATCGCCAGTAGATCTCGAGGCACCGAAAGCCGTACTGGTAATCAGAAAGAGGGGAAAGAGATTCCAGATGATCTAATAAAGTGAGAGTTGAGAAGGGTTCAAAGATCTTAGAAAGAATACAAGTGAGAGCTATTAGGGCGATAGTTAGAAGGATCAGAGCAGCATTCTTTTTTCGGAATAGGTTGTTGGACATATGCGCCGCTGCCACACTGAGGAAAGTGCTAGTATTAAGGCATAGAGAATATAGTTTGAACACGATGGGGTCCAGCCACGGAAGCACACTCCTTCAAAATCGGAGAGGAATGCCATCCGGCCACCAGCCTTCCTATCGTTCATAGATTTCAGCTCGCACCCGATCAATGAAATGACAGGTAAAGGCATAGGACACTGAGAGGAGAAGGAGGAGGAAGGGAATACCAGAATCGTCCAGGTTTGAATTAGAGGAAAATAGGAGGCAAAGAGAATGAATTGGCCTTTCAGTTGGAGTTATAACAACAGAACCATCAGAGCGAATAAGACGAGGAAAGGATGATTTACAGAAGTGGTTAGAGATGTTTTTGCAAGAGGCCAGAGAGATTTGTCAGTAGGAGAACAAGGAGTCAGCGCATTTTCGTTTAATTTGAAAGCCCGCTTTGCTCGGCGAAGAGTACCTGCAACGATTTCAGCTGAATGAAAAATTGGCAATAGTGATAGGAGAACGAGAATTTTTCCACACCGATAATCATGTCTCTAGCCCTTGAAAGCCAGGGAAAACAAGCACCGATCGAACAGTTGATTTTGAGGAGAAAAGATTAGTCCAAGAAGGAATGAACTGCTCATCCCATTAACAATTTCAGTTCCCACTTTATCGGCATAATCTGAGCGTCTTAAGAGTCAAAGCATTCACTTCAATTATAGTTAGCGTAGAAAGCAAAACCGCAATGCCCCCCAATCGGCCCATCAAAGTGCCAGAAAAACGGCATAGGGCAGGATGGAATGTTGGATGAGAAAGTATTAAAATTTAAGTGATATAAGGTTGTGGTCAGATTACCGATAGGAGCGAAGGTGGTGTATTGTATAGAGAGAAGGACTAGGTGAAACTAGGTCAGGTGTGTTCAAGAATCGGTTGGGACAGATCCGGAATGTGTGTAGGTTATTTAATCAGTTGCTCAAGATCGTTGAGAATACTGAATGATTCGGCTTCCTCCCAACTAAATCAGTACGAGAGGAGACCTATGTTTCACCACTAGTCCTTCTCTCTATAAATACACCACCTTCTCTCCTATCGGTAAATCTGACCACAACCTTATATCACTTAATTTTAATACTTTCTCTCCTAACATCTCCATCCCTATGCGGTTTTTCTGGCACTTTGATCGGGCCGATTGAGGGGCATTGCGTTGCTTCTACGCTACTATAATTGAAGTGACTGCTTTGAATCTTAAGACGCTTCAGTTCTGCCGATAAAGTGGGAATTGTAATTGTTGATGCGATGAGCAGGTTCATTCCTTTCTTGGACCTAAATCTTTTTCTCCTCAAAATCAATGGTTCGATCGTGCTTTTTCCCTGGCTATTCAGGCTAGAGACAATGCTTATTCGGGTTGTGGAAAAATGTCTCTTCTCCTATCACTATTCCAATTTTCATTCAGCTTAGAGATCGTTGCAGGATACTCTTCGACGAGCAAGCGGACTTTCCTTAAACGAAAATGCGCTGACTAACCTCCTTGGTGCTCCTACTGACAAATCTTCTCGGCGCTTGCCGAAAACATCTCAAAACAACTTCTGTAAAATCTCCTTTTCCTCCTCTTATTCCTCTGACTAATTCTGTTGTTAATACTCCAACTGAAAAGGCCAATAATCTCTTTGGGCCTCCTATTTTCCTCTAATTCAACCTGGACGATTCTGGTATTTCCCTTCCTCCTCCTCTCCTCTCAGGTGTCCTATGCCTTACCTGTCATTTCATTATCGGTGCATGATAAGCTCCTGAAAATCTATGAACGAAGGAAGCTGGTGGCCGGATGGCATTCCTCTCCGAGTTTTGAGGAAGTGTGCTTCCGTGCTGACCCACCCCTCGTTCAACTATATTCTCTATGCCTCAATACTAGCACTTTCCCTCAGTGTTGGAAGCCGCATATGTCCAACCTATTCCGAAAAAATGATGCTGCTCGGATCCTTCTAACTATCGCCCTATAGCTCTCATTGTATTCTTTCTAAGATCTTTGAAACCCTTCTCAACTCTCACTTCTTAGATCATCTGGAACTCTTCCCTTCTTTCTGATTACCAGTACGGCTTTCGGTGCTCGAGCTCTACTGGCGACTAACTTTCCTATTTAACAGATTTATTGGTTTTCCGCCCTTAGGAACTCCGGGAAGACTCGTGTTGGTGGGCACTTGACATATCCAAAGCATTTGGACCGGTTATGGCACCGCGTCACTGCTCTCAGCTCCCATCCTTTGGTTTCCTTCTTCTCTTTGCTTACTTATGTCTAGCTTTTCTTCAAATCGCTCAATGTTGGCTGTGGTTGATGGGGCGACTTCTCTTTTTCTGCCTAATATGGGTGTTTCCTCAGGGTTCTGTTTGATCTCCAACTTTATTCCTGCTTTTCATCAAGATCTTCTCACCTGCACATCTAACTTATCTCCACTCATTATGTCTGGCTTGACCCTTCATTCTGTCAACTTCAGTATCAATTCTGCTCCCTCTTTTACTTCTAGAATTGCTCTCGTCTTAATCTTTCCGATTCTATTCTCGCTATCTGGATAGAATTTTCAGGGTTGGGTCGTCTCAAGCTTGTTAAAATTTAATTCTTTAAAACCCAACTTCTATAAATCTCTCTCTCTCTAAGACACCTAACTTTTCTATCTCTTTCGGCGGTTCTCTCGTATCTCCTGTTGACAATTATAAACATCCTTGGCCTTAACATAAACAAAAAAAATGTTTTGAAAACCTTCAAATCACAGTGGTTGCTAGGCGGCCTCAAAGAAACTGCTAGTTCTGTTTAGATGCGAGACTTTTTTTCCTCTTCTCCAGTTACTCCAGCTATTCAAGAGCTTTATCCCTCCTTGTAATAAGAACAGTTATCATATCTGTGGGGGGCGGCTCTGGTTTCATCCGGCTTTTGGATAGGGTCGAGTTAAAGGCAAAAAGACCTATAAACTGTCCTGTACTTTCTAGTTTCACTTGACCTTTTATATTTGCGGCGCGATTGGTGCTTTATCCCTTTGCTATAGGTACTGCAGCGGCAAGGTGCTCGAGGGAACTAATCACTCGCACCCCACACCTTCCGACACCCTATCAGCACCAGGGAAGACGTCTCCTCTCACAAATTTTGTGTTGATGTACTAACTCCAGACTGCGTTTCGCTTGCGTGCCTCTTTTCTTTTCCTGACACCTCTATTCTGGAATTCTCTTCCATCATCTTTCTTTCCTACTCAATTTAATTTCCCACACTTTAAAGCCTGCGTCTGTGCTCATCTGCCTAATTTGCCGTTAGATGAATTTTGAGGCGTTCAACACCCACTCCTTGAATAGGGTTTGCCCGTGAGCGGCGGTAGTGACAACTGTTAAAAAAAATAAATAAATAAAAGGCTCTGATAAAGAATCCCTTAAGAATGTTGAAGCCCCACAAGAATTCATTTGACAGAGTACTATTCTAGAATGCATTAAAATAGCATAACCGAGGAGCTTGCTCGCTTGACAAAAAAAAAAAAAAAAAAAAAGGAAAAGGAGGTGGAGGGCGCCTTATCTTGCAACTCCTGGCAACAGCACTGATAGTGAAGATGGTGGCTTTTCAGCAAATAAAACTACTGAAGGATTGAGGCATTTGGATATGTTAGACTTTAAGTTTCATGGCCAAATTGCATTGACATCTCATTCACCTTCAAACGAATCACACCAGGAACCTCATCGTAAAAACTGAAGAGACAGTCATCAAGGAGCAAAGATAATTCAAATTTGCAGTCTGTGAAAGAGGAGATGAGGCTCTACGAAAACATGAGATGCTGCCTACAGAAGAGAATCCTTTCATACGGTGGCATGAAAATAGGCCAAGGTTTTCATTACTATCAGTGCTTGCAGGCAAATAATTATCAGCACCTCTTTCATCAGTCGAGAGAGAGCGTATTTATAGTGCCCAAAAAGGAACAGTCTCTCGCCAGATACTTAGGGAAAGCTTAATGTTTTGCATCACAAATTGTGAATTTTTGAATTTGAGTATTGAATGATTTCTATCTTAAAGGAGTATTTTATTATGTCATGTTTGAGTAATAGCGTTTTTTTATTTTAACTTTTCGGCTGATAATTGAAGTCTCTTCTTTCATTATTTTTATTCTTTATATTGTAGCTATTTAAAGAATCTTCTTGTAAATTGTAATCATGTTAAAACATAAAAGCTAGTAGCTAAACTTTGTTAATACTTACTTGAAAATGGAAATAGAATATTTTTTAAATAAACACAAACATAAAAAATTATTAATATTATATTTGCAATTATTATTCCTTAAACGTATTATTTATTTAATTTATAAAATTAAATATACTTGGGCACAACCAAATATGAAATATAAATGACTAAGATTGTTGTACAGGGAATGCAATTCTTTGAGTTCCTAGCAGTGCACAAATGTTCTATCTTTTTACTGTGTATTTATAGTGAGTACTTGTATCGGTATCGGTATCGGTATCAGCACCTAAAAAAATTAGAGTATCGGTATCGGCCTCTTTTCTGGTATCGGTATATCCCTAGATATCATATATATATATATAAAATATGGTGATATATATATATATATATTAATATATATGAAGATATATATATATATATATAATATATATATATATATTATATATATATATATATTATAAATATATTATTATATATTATTAAGGTTAATAATTTTAAAATTTATTTTTCCAAAATACAATGAAAAATATATAAAATAGTAATAATAGTTTTTAAATTTGATTCTTTTTTGGTTTCACTTTCTGATTAAAATAGCATAATAGTTTTTAGATTTAATTTCTTTTTGGTTCTCATAAAATAATGTATAATTAATTAGATTTATTTATCATCTATAGTTTTCAAATCTATACAAAACACTGAATGATAGATCTGATATCTATTTATTTCCCATGTGGCTGTTCTACAGCAGACTTTAAAATACAAGCAACACAATTATATTTTATAATAACCTATATTTACTTTAAACGATATTGCTATTAATTTCTGACCAAATTTATTCATAAACAGCTTATAGATTATGAATTGAGTCTACTTTATTTGCAAAAGGGACAAAAGATGTGCTCGTATGCGTAGAATAAACATTTTTAAGGAAACTAAACTTGACCATATATTACTTTTTTATGCATTGTGTCTGTTCATTACATGTGTAGATTGGGCACAGCTAATCAGGTAAGATTGAAAAAACTTTAGGTTTAAAACAGTTGGGACATAAGATTTTTTAAAAACCTTTTCATTCCTTTATATCCTGAAGGAAATTTCATCTTATTCAAAATTTACGCTAGCCTGGAGTGGGGGAGGGGGGTGAGTGCGAGGCTCTTAACTTTAATTCCTAACCCCATGAATAAAATATCATGAATGAACGTTGAGTGCAAAGCATCTAGGAAGAATTTAACTAGTAAAAAAGTAATTTACCTATTTCTTATTGCATTTTCTGGTTTCATAATCTTTCTTAAGTAATTAGTTTTACGCACAACTTTCTATTTAATTCCAAATATATTTTAAAGCAAAGTTAAGCGCAGTTTCATATGTGTGTCTCTCCAGACCAGGCCCGGACTGGCAAGGTCGGCTGGTCGGCGATTGCCGAGGGCCCCCAGCCCAATGGGGCCCCGGAGAGGCCTCCCAAAAATGGATATACTACTTTATAATTAGTTACATCAGAGTAATTTGATTATTTATTTCCTAATAATCTTGCGCGTTTACAATCAATTTTAAGCAGTTGTCAGTTGGTGTTTGATTATGGTAGCCTAACTAACTTCTTTTTCGCGACGCTCACTCGCTCAGTCTCGTATTAGGGTTGTAGTTAGTGCAGCGTAACAGTTGTATCAACATGAAATGTGTGTACCAAAGTGGCACTACGAAAAGAAAAAAAAATCTTTAGACGCTGAAAAAATTTCCAAACGTTTTAATACTGGGTCAACTAGTTCCACTTCTCGGTCGCAAAGTCAGCCTTTGAGAGACAATAATGATTCATTAATACAGGTAAGTCGAATTAGTTTATCAGCTCATTCACGTTTATGTGTTACTTTTTCTCATTATTATTATATTATATTATTATTATTATTATTATTATTATTATTATTATTATTATTATTATTATTATTATTATTATTATTATTATTATTATTATTATTATTATTATTATATATAAATAAAATGTCAATTCTTCATTTAAAATTTTCTGATATGGCCAGTGAGGAGGTAATATATAATATATATATATATATATATATATTATATATATATATAGATATATTATTATATAAATCTATATATATATATAGATATATATAATATATATATAATATATATATATATTAATAATATATATATTATAAGATATAAATATAATATATATATATATAGATATATATATATATATATATATATATATATATATGAATATATATTATATCATATAATATATATATATATATATATATATATATATATATTATATATATTTACATATACCACCACTCACGGGCAATGCCCATTTTCCAAAAGGAGGGGGCAAAAAAAAAAAAAAAAAAAAAAAAAAAAATAAATAAAATAAAAAAATTACATAAAGAAAAAGAAGAAATTAAAATAAATGGGAAAGAAAACCCACCTGACCCCTTGCTAACGCAATTCCCTCAGTGTGGGCGCAGACGCGGGACTAAAATAGAGGAAGATTAAATATTGGGGGAAAATAAAAGAAAGCAAGAGTTCCACAAACAGATGTGGCTGGAAAGAAGGAAGTACCACAACGATGATCCTTGAGTCTCCAATATTCACACAATTTTCATGAGAGAACAACACCTCTGTTACGAGGGCGACGCAGTGATGGAGGAATGCGAGATGTCAATTCTCGCGAGCACCTTGCGTTGTAATTACCTATAGAAAAGAGATAGCACCTACGTCACGACGCAGAGAAACAGGGTCAAGGGAGTCAGAAAGCATGGACAGTTTTATAAGCCTCTTAGCCTTAGCTTTAACGCTATCCAAAAGGAGGGTGGAACCGGATCCACCCCAAATGAGGGAACAGTATTCCATACAGGGGCGAAAATAAAACCTTTATATAACTGGAGTATCGGAGCAGTAAGAAAAAAATTCACGCAATCTGAACAGAATTCGCCATCTTTTTGAGGCCATTAGCAACTGATGTGGTGTAGTCTCCAGAACAACTTCACTATTTTATGTTTAGTCCTAGAATGTTTATGTTTTTTTTACGGTAGACATTGAGACCATCAAAGGCGCGATGGGAAAGTTGGAGTATTTTAGAGAGAGATATGAAGAAGTTTTTCAAAGCGTTGAACTTCACAAGATTCGGTACCCCACTGAAAATTCCGACAAATCGGCAAGAATTTGAATCAGAAAGCTTTGTGTAGACGAGAGCAACTCTTAGATACAAACGAAGGAGCACAATTAAAATATATATATATATATTTAAATATATATATATTAATATATTATAATATATTATATATTATATATATATTATATATATATATAATATACTATAGAGTATATATATATATATATATATATATATATATATGTAAAATCACGTTTCTCTCATCAACGCTTCGCTTTTCGTATGCCTGCCGTCCATTTTTACTGTATTACTTTTAAAAATTTGTTACAATATATCGTACACTCGCAGCTACAGTGATTACATTTATTTTCAGAAACTGAAGATCGAATTTCACCTCCTTCAATTGAGTCTACTCCTGGCACTTCGTCTTGTAGATATGAGAGGGAAGAAACTAGGCCTGCTTGCAATCAGCCACTATTAGATCGTCCTTAATTTAAAATGAATTCAGTAACGTCGGCTTCTCTCGGCAGTGATTCATCAAGAACTAATACCAGTTCTGACACAGAAAATGATGATGAAGAAAACCACCATGTGACGCCTGATGCTGCTACGCAACAGCTTGGATGTTTCATCTGCCCCAACAAAAATGACCCAATTGGAATTAAAAAAGCTTTTATGAAGAAGCACCCTATTCAAGTTAGTGAAGGAAAAGGAGCTATATTGCCATTTGACCCTTCAAAACTTTATTACCGACATTTACCGAATTTTGATAAAATTCACAGAAAATGGTTTTCATATTCAATTCGGCTCAACAGAGTGTACTGCTCCAGCTGTATGGCTTTTGGAGGTAAAGATAATAGAGATTCTACATTTATTACCGGACATGACTCTTCTCCTAAGCATATTTATAAATCTGTTGAAATTCACGAAGACTCTCGCTATCATCAACTCGCAGCGAAGGCAGCTTTTCAAAGCCAAAAAGGTCATGATATTTCAACTCTTCTGACTATTAACCAAACCAACAAGCGAGAAAGAGAAGTTCACACCAGAAGTTTGGTTGTTCAACGTTTAATTGTTATAGTTTTGTTTGTTGGAAAACAAGGCATTGCGTACAGAGGGGATAAAGCAGAAGGGGCTTATACGCTTGACTCTGCAGATAATTATGGTAATTTTCTCGAACTGGTCATGTTGGTTGCAAATTATGATGTGAATTTACAAAATCATGTCAGAAGCCACTGGAAAGTAACTAAAAAGACCGACTGGACTTAGCTTCTTTTTGAATTTTTTTGTCAAAAACCTTTATCAACAAGCTACTTAAATAATTGGTTCGATGTTCCGTGATATCATTTTTGAAAGACCTTCATGATAGCATTATATTCAGCGTGATGGTAGATAGTACTCAAGATGTAGCTGTTATGGACCAGTTGGCGATTTGCGTCCACTATGTCTTTCAAGGAAAGATATATGAAAGACTTTTAAAAATAACAGTAGTCGATGATTCATCTGGATTGGATTGTACGAGCCTATAAAATCAGAATTAGCCAAGTGTGACATTGCAACATAAATATTATTGCTTGTTCATTTGACGAGCTAACAATATGAAAAGTTGTTGTTAACGGTTCTACAAGCCTCAGTTCAAAAGGAAAGATGAAGATCATTATTTACACTCCACTGTATGGGACCACATGCTAACTTGGTAGTAGCTGCATCAACAGCCAACTTTGCTCCAAGCAGAAAACTTAGTTGGATTGGTGGAAGAATCAGCTGGTTTTTTAAGCTCGTCTTATAAAAGAATGGCCGTATGTGAGAGGGAAACAAAAGAAAATATATTGCACATGAAAAAATGCACAAGTTGCAAAAAATAGGAGCCACAAATTGGAGCACACATAAAGCTCTTTCTTCAATTATCGATGAGGAATTTTTAAGAATTGAGAAAGCGTAAACGCAGAGAAACTATTCAATTTTATTACCGTTTTAAAAGAAATATCAAATGCAAATCTAAATTCATGGCAAGAAATTTAATCAGTCAATGGTCCAAATTTGAAAACCTATTTATGTCTATTGTTTTATTAGATTATTTCTTGTTATATATCCCATTTCAAAATATTTACAAAGCAAAACCATTGACTATTCTACAGCCTGGAACTTGGTAGAGAAGCTGCTTCAACAAATAGGAGATAAAAGGAGTGATAAACACTTTCAGGCTCTGTATTCAAAAACAAAATATTATGCAAGTACAGTTAATAGCAAATTAGAAGATAACAGTATTGATGTAGAAGTAGAATTAGATTTCAAGGAAAAAAGAACTTCAAAGAAAAAGGTAATGCCTGGTTAAAAATCAATAGATGAAGCTCCTGGAATCTCAACTGCTCAAAACTATAAATTGATCTTTGTCAGTGTTTTAGATCGTAGAAAGAAAGATGTAGTCCAAACAAAGAAATTTTAGAAGATTGTTCCTGGTTAGACCCAAAGAAATTTAATGAAATCGTAATGCTTGATAGTTTTCCTACGGAAGTTCTTTGTAATATTTCTAAACTTTGTAAAGTTGAAAGAAGAGTTATTGATAGAGCTGAAATAGTTTGCATATTAGTATGAAAGTTTTACAATGGCTGAAAAAAACTTACATTAAAAGAAAACAAGGCAATCTAAATAGAGCTAAAGAAATCTGTGAATTTCTGCGATGTAGAATCTGAATTTGAAGAAGACAAAAATCATTATGGTACTGCTCTGACAATAAACAATGTTTTCGGTGTTTATCATGCGCCTTTTTTGTTGTTTTTGAACTCTCATAATCTGGATTGTTTAGCAACCTATATGTAGCTTACAAGGGTTTTTTCTAAACTTAAAACAAGTCACCGGTAGAAGGGTATTTTCTAAAAATTTTAAAATCAGTTAAAAATCGACTTAGATCTACTTTAAGCCATGACTTTATGTCTAATCTTCTTTTCATGAATGTAGAAAGAGACTTGTTTTATAACTTGGATAAAGATGCTATTATAGATGAAGTAGCCAGTACCAGTGAAGAACTGGCCAAAAAGCTGTTAGGTTAGTAAACAATCTTTCACTATCACATAACCTTTCTTAGTTTGCTGTGTCTGTACTCTGTACCAAGGTTTGTAGAGCAATTTTTCTTTTTGTTATAAAATATATTCTATTAATTGTAACAATTAAATCACAATTAAAGAGGACATTGTTTTTCTTTTCAATATGCTTGGTTTTTTATTACCGATGTGACGTGTCCCTTTTTAATATCTACAGTAGGATTTAGACTATTATAGCTTCAACAGTGTGATTTGGTTTCCTAAAACTAAAAATATTACTCA
Source organism: Trachelipus rathkii (assembly GCA_015478945.1). NCBI lineage: Eukaryota > Metazoa > Arthropoda > Malacostraca > Isopoda > Trachelipodidae > Trachelipus > Trachelipus rathkii. Next base: position 836 of record JABUQX010137253.1, on the reverse strand, counting down.
ATCTCATTTTGAAGTCCACTCGTAATTAATTAGTATACTTATTTTTTTCTAGCAGGGAAACAAATTAGGTACGGTATATAAAAATTATATAAATATTTATTGTGAAAGTAAACTAAATCAAAAATAGCTTACTTTTTTCCTCAACTATTTCCCCAAGTGACAAAATAGGTAAATGTGCTTTTTAAGAATGCAAGCCTAATTTTCAAACATTACATATTTCAATAATCTATTCCATCTAAATTCCACGGTAAGGGGCCCCTTTCAATCTTTAGCCGAGGGCCCCCAAAGGAGCCAGTCCGGGCCTGCTCCAGACACATTCATGTCTATATCTGTGCCTGATTGTAAATGTCTGACAATTTCTTATTTTTCACCATTCCATTTTCCCTTTTATTATTCTCTCCCACGATACGTGGAAAGAAGCCACAAAATACTGTGGGAATTTCCTCATGATTGGAGTGATGCGTTAATGTAATTTCTAGGAAAAAAAATCTTTGATCTGAATGATCAAAAGATAAAAAGGCTAAATAAAAACCCTTTCTGGGCTTCACGTTATATATATGGCGATGGTTTTTTCATACCTTCTATTGTTGTTATTTTCACCCTCATATATTATGTTTTTCATATAAGTAAATTATTTTGGGTTTTATATCTTCTTAATAGTTTTTTCTTGTTGGTATATACTTTTTTATTATTCGTATTTAATGAATTGTTATTTCTTTTATTAAATTCCAATCAATACTTTTATATTTAAATATATTTTTGCATTTTACGTCATTTGATAATTTATAGTTTCTGCTTGAGTTTAAATTTACTTTACTTCAACAGCGAAATTCATT
>JABUQX010137252.1:45000-48570 GCA_015478945.1 Trachelipus rathkii | reverse complement strand
ATTTTTTCTTCGTTCTTAATTTTTATTAAATTCTTAATGATATTATCCTGATCTATTACTATATTATTTATATTAAAAATTTTTTATAGTTTAATCACCCTTTAAATTCCTTTTCTACGATAAATAATTTTTAGAGGTAACTAAATTTAAAAAAAATAATAAAAAATATTGCACGACGCCCATTTACCTATTGACGTTCACTCGGGGCACGAAATAACGTCACTCTCTACTTTTCGGGAGATGCGTGCAAAATAAATTTTTTGTTCCTTAAGCGAGTTTTTTTCCCGAAAGAAACCAAAAAAAAAAAAAATTACGGAATCTAAGTCTGGAAAGAATTGATAATAATCAGTTATTCACATATTGGATATTTTTTTTAACTTCGTTCTTAATTTTTCTTAAAGTCTTAATTATTTATCATGTTCTATACTATATTTATTTATATTAATTTTTTTTATAGTTTAGTCTCCCTTAAATTCCATTTTCTACGATAAATAATTTTTAGAGGTAACTAAATTAAAAAACAAAAATAAAAAATATTGCACGACGCCCATTTACCTCGGAAACGTCGTCGTCTTATAGCGACGTTTCGTAAAAGCCCAAAATAAATGACTCTACGCGTTTAGAATCCATTTTTATGCATAGAACGTCGTTAAGCGTAATAATAGTTCCAATAGTGACGTTTCATCGGAACCGTTTATAACTCAAAAGGTTTAAATCAAAATCGCTCTCCAAAAAGTCAACCTCGGGAAAAATTGAAATTTTTTTTTCAAATTTTAACTTATACTTTCGACTTATAAATGGTACAGAAAAAACGTCACAATAATAATAATTAATATGCTTAACGATAGTTCATCCCTGAAAATATTGCCGTTTGATCGTTCGAGGTCGTTTTTATGGTAATCGGGAAACGTCATTATATTATAGTGACGCCGTAGAGGAAACCCGGCCTCGATTGATCCCCTCAGAGGATCGTCTCGGTAATTACGAAACGTCACTATCGTATTTGAGAAAAAAACGACATCTCCCGAGAAGTAAAAAAGTTACGTTATTTTGTCCCCCGATCGAAGCGTAATTGGCGGACCTTTAAGATTTCTTTACGTCGATATTTATATTAAGAATTGATATTCGGGTATCCACATATCATTAATTGTTTATTTTTTCTATGTTCTTAATTTTTCCTAATTTTCATCATAACTTTATCCGTGAACTTTTCATTTTTTTCCTCAAAATACGATAGTGACGTTTCGTAATTACCGAGACGATCCTCGGAGGGGATCAATCGAGGCCGGGTTTCCTCTACGGCGTCACTATAATATAATGACGTTTCTCGATTACCATAAAAACGACCTCGAACGATCAAACTGCAATATTTTCAGGGATGAACTATCGATAAGCGTATTAATTATTATTATAGTGACGTTTATTCTTTACCGTTTTATAAGTCGAAAGTATAAGTAAAAATTGAAGAAAATAAAATTTTTCAATTTTTTTCAGAGGTCGACTTTTTGGAGAGCGATTTTGACTTATTGAGTTATAAACGGTTCCGTTGAAACGTCACTATTGGAAATATTATTACGCTTAACGACGTTTCTAAGCGTAAAAAAAATGGATTCTAAACGCTTAGAGTCATTTATTTTGGCTTTTACGAAACGTCACTATATAACGAGGACGTTTTCCGAGGTAAATGGGCGTCGTGCAATATTTTTTATAATTTTTTTAATTTAGTTACCCCTAATAATTTTTTATCGTAGAAATGGAATTTAAAGGGAGACTAAACTATAAAAAAATAATATAAATAACTATAGTATAGATTATGCATAAATAATTAGAATTTAAGAAAAATTAGAACGAAGAAAAAATAAAATATACCAATTATGTGAATAACTTATTATTAGCAATTCTTTAAAGACTTAGATTCCGTAATTATTTTTTTTGTTTCTCTCGGGAAAAAAAACTCGCTTAAGGAACAAAAATTTATTTTGCGACATCTTCCCGAAAAGTAGAGAGTAACGTTATTTCGCTCCCCGGGCGAACCGTAGGAGGGAACCTTTAATATTTTTTTTACCTTTATTTTTTAAAAAGGTGTAGCCAAAATTCGCTCAAAGCCTATAGAAATGGGGGTCGGTGCGTTAGTTTTTATAATTAATTTTTGTTAGGTTCATTCTAAAAAATTATTTTTCATAGAAAACTGAATTTAAGGGAGACTAAAATTAAAAAAAAATAATATATAATATATATATATATATATATATATATATATATATATAATAATATAATATAAATATATAATATATATATATATATATATATATTATATATATATAATATATATATATATATATATATATATATATAATATATATATATATAAAAATATAAATATTATATATATTATATATAATATATATATACTAATATATTATATAATATATATATATATACTATATATAATATATATATATATATATAAAGTACACTTGCCCTCGAAAAAAAAAAACTCGCTTAAGAAACGAAAAATTTATTTTGCAACATCTCCCGAGAAGTAAAAAGTTACGTTATTTTGTGCCCCGATCGAAGCGTAAGTGGGAACCTTTAAGATTTCTTTACGTCGATATTTATATTAATATCGGTATTCACTAATCATTAATTGTACAGTTCTTAATTTTCCTAATTTCATCATAACTTTATCAGTGAAGTTTTTTTTCTCAAAATACGATAGTGACGTTTCGTAAATTACCGAGACGATCTTTGGAGGGATCAATCGAGGCCGGTTTCCCCTACGGCCGTCACAAATATAATACGTTTCTCGATTCACCATTAAAAACTACCTCGAACGAATCAAAACTGCAATATTCACCGGAGAACCTATACGTTAAGCGTGATAATTATATTAATACTTATTTTTGTACCGTGTTTATAAGTTCGAAGGTATAAGTTAAAATTTGAAGAAAAAATTTTTCAATTTTTTTTCAGAGGTCGACTTTTTGGAGAGCGATTTTGATTTAGACCTTTTGAGTTATAAACGGTTCCGATGAAACGTCACTATTGGAACTATTATTGCTTAACGACGTTCTAAGCGTAAAAATGGATTTTAAACGCGTAGAGTCATTTATTTTGGGCTTTTACGAAACGTCACTTAATGACAGAGGGACCGGTTTCCAAAATGCGTCGTGCAATATTTTTTTATGATTTTTTATTTTTGAGTTGCCTGAAAATTATTTATCGTAGAAAATGGAACTTAAGGGAGACTAAACCTATTAAAAAAAAGAAGAAAAAAATAAGATAGATCATGATAAATAATTAAAAATTTAAGAAAATTTAAGAACGAAGAAAAAAAATAAATTTCCAATATGTGAATAACTTATTATTAGTAATCTTTACGGACTTAGATTCCGTAATTATTTTTTTGGTTTCTCTCGGAAAAATAACACGCAAGAAAAAAAAGAGTGCACCATCTCCCGAAAGCTAGGAGAGAACGTTATTTCGTGCTTCGACGTGGAACCGTAGGAGCGGTACCTTTAATATTAGCGAATAAATGTAGCAAAAAATCGCTCCAAAGCCTATAGGAAA
>JABUQX010137252.1:37500-40000 GCA_015478945.1 Trachelipus rathkii | reverse complement strand
TAAGAATTGATATTCGGGTATTCACATATCATTAAATTGTTTTTTTTCTTTGTTCTTAATTTTTCCTAATTTTCATCATAACTTTATCCGTGAACTTTTTCATGTTTTCCTCAAAATACGATATGCGTTTCGTTTAATTACCGAGAGATCCTCGGAGGGATCAATCGATGGCCGGGTTTCCTCTACGGCGTCCACTATAATATTAATAACTTTCTCTATTACCATTAAAAACGACCCCTAGAACGATCAAACTGCAATATTTTCAGGGATGAACTATCTTTAAGCGTATTAATTATTATTATAGTGACGTTTATCCTGTACCGTTTATAAAGCCGAAGGTATAAGTTAAAATTTGAAGAAAAAAAAATTTCAATTTTCAGATGTCGATGCTTTTTGTGAGACGATTTGATTTAGACCTTTGATTAGTAAACGTTTCCGATGAAACGTCACTATTGAAACTATTATTACGCTTAACGAGCCGTTCTAAGCGCTATTAAAATGGATTCTAAACGCGTAGAGTCATTTATTTTTGGGCTTTTACGAAACGTCACTATATGACGAGGACGTTCCGAGTAAATGGCGTCTGTGCAATAATTTTATTATTTTTTTTAATTTAGTTACCCCTAAAAATTATTTTTTCATAGAAAATGAATTTAAGGGAGACTAAACTATTAAAAAAAATAATATAAAAAATATAGTATAGATTCACTAAAATAATTAATTAAGAATTAAAGAAAAAACTAGAACCTAGAATCATTAAGTATCCAATATGTGAATAACTTATTATTAGTAATTCTTTAAAGACTTAGATTCCGTAAGTATTTTTTTTGTCTTTCTCTCGGGAAAATAAAACTCGCTTTAAAGGTAAACCAAAAAAATTATTTTGCCCCACTCCACGAAAAATTAAGAGTAACGTTATTTCCGTGCCCCGAGTGAACCGATAGGAGGTGTACCTTTATATTTTTACGTTAATTTTAAAGTGTTAGCAAAAAATCGCTCAAAGCCCTATAGGAAATAGGGGTCGTGCGTAGTTTTTATAATTAATTTTGTTTAATTACCTCTAAAAAATTATTTTCATAGAAAACTGAATTAAAGGGAGAAAAATAAAAAAATAAATATTATATATATATATATATATATATATATTATATATATATATATATTATATATATAATATATATATATAATATATATATATTATTATATATATATTATATATATATATATATATATATATATATATATATATATATATATATATATATATATATATATATATAGTATATATATATATATATATATATAAAAGCTACACTTGCCTAAATAAAAAAAACTCGCTTAAGAAACGAAAAATTTATTTTCATCATCTCCCGAGAAGTAAAAAGTTACGTTAATTTTGTCCCCCGATCGAAGCGTAAGTGGGGACCTTTTAAGATTTCTTTATGTCGATATATTTATATTAGGAATTGATATTTAGGTATTCACATATCATATTGTTTATATTTTCTATGTTCTTAATTTTTCCTAATTTTCTTCATACTTTATCCGTGAACTTTTGTTTTTTTCCTCAAAATTACGATAGTGACGTTTCGTAATTACCGAGACGATCCTTGGAGGGGATCAATCGAGGCGGGGTTTCCTCTACGGCGTCACTACTTTACGGCGTCACTATAATATAATGACGTTTTCTCGATTACCATAAAAACGACCTCGAACGATAAAACGGCAATATTTTCACAAGGATGAACTATCGTTAAGCGTATTAATTTAATTATATAGTGACGTTATTCTGTACCGTTATATAAGTACGAAGTATAAGTTAAAATTTTGAAAAAAAAAAAAATTTCAAAAATTTTTTCAGAGGTGACCTTTTGGATATGCGATTTTGATTAGACCTTTGCAGTTATAAACGCGTTCCGATCTGAAACGTCACTATGGAACTATTTTTACCTTTAACGACGTTCTAAGCGTAAAAAATGGATTCTAAACGCGTAGTCATTTATTTTGAGGCTTTTTACGAAACGTCACTCAATGACTAACTCTAACTTAAAACTAACATGCAATATTTTTTAATTTTTTTTTTAATTTTAGTATACCCCTAATATATTTTTATCGATGCAAAATGGAATTTAAGGCAGACTAAATCTATAAAAAAATTAATATAAATAAATATAAGTATAGATCATGATAAATAAATAAAGAATTAAGAAAAATTAAAGGAACGAAGAAAAAATTAAATATCCATATATGCTGAATAACTTATTATTAGCAATTCTTTACAGACATTGTTACTTAATATATTTTTTTTTGGTTTCTCTCGGGAAAAAACTCGCTTAAAGAACAAAAAATTTATTTTGCACCACCTCCCGAAAGTAGAGATTAACGTTATTTCGTGCCCCGAGTGAACCGTAGGAGGGTACCTTTAATATTTTTTACGTTAAATTTTAAAGTGTAGCAAAAAATCGCTCAAAGCCTTATAGAAATGGGGTCGTGCGTTAGT
>JABUQX010137252.1:0-35000 GCA_015478945.1 Trachelipus rathkii | reverse complement strand
ACGCTTCGATCGGGGCACAAATTAACGTAACTTTTTACTTCTCGGGAGATGGTGCAAAAAAAATTTTTCGTTCCTTAAGCAAGTTTTTTTTCGAGGGCAACCGTTGTACTATATATCATTATTACTTTTTTATAATTTAGTCTCCCTTAAATTCAGTTTTCTACGAAAAATTTTTAGAGGTAACTAAACAATAAATAATAAAAAAAAAAAACGCACGATGCCCATTTCCTATAGGCTTTAAGAGTTTTTTTTCTATAGATGATTATAATTAATTAAGACTTAAAGAAAAATTAAGAACGAAGAAAAAAATATATATCCAATATGTGAATAACTGATTATTATCAATTCTTTACAGACTTAGAGATTCCGTATTTTTTTTTTTGGTTTCTCTCGGAAAAAAAAACGCTTATAAGGAACAAAAAATTTATTTTGCCACCATCTCCCGAGAAGTAGAAGTAACGTTATTTCGCTGACACGAGCGACGAAGAGGGTATCCTTAGATTTTTTTTACGGTATAATTTTTAAAGTGTACTGGTATTATTTCAAATTAATTATTTTCAATAGTTTAGTCTCCGTTAAATTCCATTTTCTACGATAATATTTAGAGGTAACTAAATTAAAAAAAAAAATTGCACTCGCCATTTACCCGAACGTCCGTCGTCATATAGTGGACGTTTTCTAAAAAGCTTCAGAATTAAATGGACTACGCATTTAGAATTCACTTTTTTACGCTCAGAACATCGTTAAGCGTAATAATTGTTCCAATAGTGACGTTTCATCGGAACCGTTTATAACTCGAAAGGTCTAATTCAAAATCGCTCTCCAAAAAGTCAACCTCGGGAAAAGTTTAAGAATTTTTTTTTAAATTTTGACTTAGACCTTCGACTTATAAACAGTACAGAATAAACGTCACTCTAATAAAATTTAAAACGTTTAACGATCTCCCTTAAATTCAGTTTTCTACAAAAATTAATTTTTAGAGGTAACTAAACAAAAAATAATTAAAAAAACGCACGACGCCCATTTTCTATAGGCTTTAAGCGATTTTTTGCTACAGATGATGATAATTAATTAAAACTTTAAGAAAAATTAAGAACGAAGAAAAAAAAATATCCAATATGTGAATAACAGATTTTTACCAATTCTTTACAGACTTAGATTTCGTAATTTTTTTGGGGGGTTTCTCTCGGGAAAATAACACGCTTAGAAAAAAAAACAATTATATTATATGTGAATACCTGAATATCAATTCTTTATATAAATATCGACGTAAAGAAATCTTAAAGGTCCTCATTTACGCTTCGATCGGGCGCAAAATAACGTAAGTTTTTACTTCTCGGGAGATATTGCAAAATAAATTTTTCGTTCCTTAAGCGAGTTTTTTTTCGAAGGCAAGTGTACTATATATATTATTATTTTTTTAAAATTTAGTCTCCCTTAAATTCAGTTTTCTACGAATAATATTTTTTAGAGGTAACTAAACAAAAAATAATTTAAAAAAAACGCAAGACGCCCATTTTCTATAGGTTTTAAGCGATTTTTTGCTACAGATGATGATAATTAATTAAGACTTTAAGAAAAATTAAGAACGAAGAAAAAAAAATATCCAATATGTGAATAACTTATTATTATCAATTCTTTACAGACTTAGATTCCGTAATTTTTTTTTTTGTTTCTCGGGTAAATATCTCCCGAGAAGTAGAGAGTAACGTTATTTCGTGCCCCGAGCGAACTGTAGGAGGGTACCCTCAAGATTTTTTTACGTTAAATTTTAGAGTGCAATATATTTATTTAAAATAATATTTTTTTTTTAGTTTAGTCTCCCTTAAATTCCATTTTCTACGATAAATAATTTTTAGAGGTAATAAAATAAAAATAGATAATAAAAAATATTGCACGACGCCCGGTGCAAAATCAATTTTTTGTTCCTTAAGCGAGTTTTTTATCCCGATAATATAATTGTTTTTTTCTCTATGTTCTTAATTTTATCTAACTTTCATCATACCTTTATCCGTGAACTTTTCGTTTTTTTTCCTCAAAATACGATAGTGACGTTTCGTAATTACCGAGACGATCCTCGGAGGTTATCAATTAAAAACGACCTCAAACGATCTAACGGCAATATTTTCAGGGACGAACTATCGTTAAGCGTATTAATTATTATTGTAATGACGTTTATTCTGTACCGTTTATAAGTCGAAGGTCAAAGTCAAAATTTGAAAAAAAAATGGGAGACTAAACTATAAAAAAATAATAATATATATAGTACATTATAAATATTGACGTTCAGAAATCTTAAAAATTAATTTTCATCAACGCTTCGATCGGGGCACGAAATAACGTTACTTTTTTACTTCTCGGGAGATGATGCAAAATAAATTTTATCGTTCCTTAAGCGACTTTTTTTTTCGAGGACAACCAAAAAAAGTATTCCGGAATCTAAGTCTATAAAGAAATGATATTCAGGTATACACAAGGGAAATGGGCGTTGTACGTTGTTTTTTTAAATTCTTTTTGTTTAGTTACCTCTAAAATTTATATTTCGTAGAAAATTAAATTTTTGGGAGACTAATCTACAAAAAATTAATAATGTTTTTTTTTTAAATACATTTTGCTTGATAATAAAAAAAAATTAATATTTAATATATTTAGAATTTAATTTGTCACGTAGTGATATTTGATTAAGTAAAATTATTTTCGTTGTTGTTATAATACTTTTTGCTTGATAAACAAAAAAAAAATCAATATATATATATTTCGAATTTAATTTGTCGCGTAAGCGATATTTGAATAAATAAAATTATTTTCGTGTTTTTAAAAATACATTTTGCTTGATAATCAAAAAAAAAATAATATTTAATATATTTAGAATTTAATTTGTTACGTAAGCGATATTTGACTAAATAAAATTATTATTGTTTTTGTTAAAATACTTTTTGCTCGCTAATCAAAAAAAAATTATATTTTATATATTTCGAATTTAATTTGTCAGGTAAGCGATTTTTGATTAAATAAACTTATTTTCGCTTTTGTTAAAATACTTTTTGCTTAGTAATAGTATAAAAAAATATTTTAATTTAATTTGTCAACTAAGCAAAATTTAAATAAATTGCGATATTTGTTATTTTCAATATGTTTTGCTTAATAATCAAAAAAATTCAAGCTTTTAAAATGTATTTTGAATATAATATGTCAGCTAAGCAAAATCGAATTACAATAGAACAATGGATTATTTTAAATTAATTAAATTGGAATATTTTGTTTTTCGAATTACTTTTTGCTTAATAATCATAACAAATCAAGCTGACGTGACACTTTTCCCCTATAAAAGAATACTTTTTCCTTAACAATCGTAATAAATTAAACGCACAACGAGGTGCTTCTTAGGCGAACAAAACAATCAGAGAAATTCAAACGGAAATCGAATCTCGACAGCTCGCCGAATTGAATATCCAAACCCCAAGTATTTAACAGTAAGGGTGTTCAGCGTTTTCGAAAAAAACTGCCAAAAAATATTGAAGAAAAGATAGGATATTTAGTTTCACAAGGCCTTTGCCACAAACGGAGCGAGTTTTTTGAAAATTCACGAGCTCTTGTCACTCTACGTTTGCTATTTTTTTTAAATAATGTTATACACTTTTATTTTTCTCATGCTAATAAAAATTGTTTAAAATTTTTTTTATTTTCATTCCTCTTTTATTAAAAGAAGCTAATGCCGCCACATCTTCGTGTCTAATTTTAATAATAAAAACGAACGTGTCTGGAATATAATTTGTGAAAAAAAAATAAATTAAACTGGAATATAAAGAACACTTTGAAAATTAACGTGAAAAAATTCATAGGGTTCCTTCCCTGTTCGGGGCACGAAATAACGTTACTTTCGACTTCTCCGGAAATGGGACCAAATAATTTGTCGTTCCCTAAGCGAGTTTTTCTCGAGGAAACCGAAAAAAAAGTTACGGAATCTAGGTCTTCTAGTAGCCGAGTAAGGTTGAGCGTTGTGTTTAAACGAAGTTTGATAGATCGAAACTGCGGTCGCCTTTCACGATCCGTCGATCAATTTTTTCGAAGCGGCTTCGGATATCGTAAAACTAAAAGTATCTGGAAAGTGCTTATACACCCCTCATTACTTTCCGTGGGGTGTCGGGCCTTCTAAAGAACACTTTGAAAATTAACGTAAAAAAATCTCAAGTGTTCCTTCCCCCTTACGCTCCGATCATGGCACCAAATAACGTTACTTTCGACTTCTCGAAAGTTGGGGCAAAATAAATTTTTCGTTCCCTAAGCGAGTTTTTCTCGAGGAAGCCAAAAAAAAAATTACAAAATCTTGGACTTTGCCTTGCCCTGTAAGGTTAAGCGAGTGGTAAAGAAGTAATAGATCAAAACTGCGGTCGCCTATCGCGATCCGTCGAGCATTTTTCGAAGCGGTTTCAAATATCAAGAAACTAAAAGCAGCTGTATGGTGCTTAGACCCCCTTCGTTACTTTCCAAGAGTGTCGGGTCTTCTAAAGAACACTTTAAAAATTAACGTGAAAAAATCTCAAGAGTTTTCCCCTTAAGCTCCGATCGGGGCACGAAATGACGTTATTTTCGACTTCTCGGGAGTTGGGGCAAAATAATTTTTTCGTTCCCTAAGCGAGTTTTTGTCGAGAAAACCAATAAAATACTAATAGAATCTTGGACTTCGCGTTGCCGAGTAAAGTTAAGCGTATGGTAACGAAGTAATAGATCCAAATTGCGTCGCCTAGCGTGATTCGTCGATCAGCTTTTGAAGATGCTTCGGATTTCGAGAAAATACTTTTTGTATTTTAAAATTATCGTAAATTCATGAATATCTTAAAATTGTAAAGGCATAAAAAATCGAAAATATTTTTATTGTTTTATAGATATTTAAAACATTAACTATAAAGAAAGCAAATATAAATGAATGTTTTACGGGTGATCAATCAAAAATTATTGGTTTGAATAAAAAATGATAAAATGAATATAAATATAAAAATTGCTTACATTCATTACTTTTTCAACGATAAGAATTTTTTATTTTTCTTAAATAAAACAATTTTTACGATAATATTGTTAATTATAATCTTTTTTTTTTAACAATACACGATTATAAATATATTTCGATTTCGCTATTTCTTTCTTTCAAAATAGTTTTTATTTATCTAGAAATCGAAGACGATATAATAAAAATAGCGCTACACCCCATTTATATATAAAAAAATATAACAATATACGAGCATAAATTTATTCCTTTTGATATAAAGAAATCCAAAATCTATCATACTCGGAATAACCAAAGAGATGGAAATAGCACAACGTAGTAAGCACCACAGTAATTTATTATTTCAACCTGCTAGGTCCTACAGTTTTAAATATATAAACATGGCGGCAACACGTGGCAATAACCCAGGAATAATTTGAGATATCGTAAAACTAAAATCAGTCGTAGGGTCCGTAGGTACTCCTTATTAGTTTAACGGGGTACAGAGGGTTCCTGGGACAAGTTTCAAAATTTCCGGAAAAAAACCCTAAGTGTTCCCCCTTTGCGTAAGGTGATGGAACAAAAAACCGTTCCCTTTATTATGGCTTTTTGCCAAAAATTTAAATTGATTGTTCCCTTTAAAAAAATTTTCCACCAGAAATAAAAAAAATAACGGAATTTAGGCCGTAAACTAGCATGCCTCCTTAGAGTAGGTCATAACTAATTGATAGATTGAAATTGCATTTACGTATGACCATTATTTTTTTTCTACGAATTTTTAAAATTCACAAGGTAACGTTCCCTTTAGTGCGATAACCCAGGAATAATTTGAGATATCGTAAAACTAAAATCAGTCGTAGGGTCCTTAGGTACTCCTCATTAGTTTAAGGGGGTACGGAGGGTTCCTGGGACAAGTTTCAAAATTTCCGGAAAAAACCCTAAGTGTTCCCCCTTTGCGTAAGGTGATGGAACAAAAAACCGTTCCCTTTATTATGGCTTTTTCGCCAAAAATTTTAATTGAAATATGTCCCTTAAGAAATTTTTTCCCACCAGAAATTAAAAAAATCATAACGGAATTTTAGGCCGTAAAACTAGCATTGCCTCCTACGAGGGTAGGTCATAACTAATTGATGATTGAAATGCATTTTACGTATGACCATTACTTTTTTTTTCTAACGAATTTTAAAATTCAGCAAGTAACGTTCTTTAAGTGCGATTTATTTATGCGTTTTTGGCACAAATTTGTCTTTCTTGTTCCCTATACTTTACAAAGAATTTAGATCGAAATTTTCAGAAGTGTTAAATGCCATAATATTGAACAGGCTTATATTTTTCAAAACTTGATGACCTAACAGATTGAAATTAAAGTATGATTGTAGATACTTACTACGGTTATGCTACTATTTGTAACCTTTTGATTATTCTAAGTATGATAGATTTTTGATTTCTTACAACTATCGATTTTTCGGCTTCGGCTTAGTCTAACTCAGTGGTTCTCAAACTTTTTCGATTCTCACGGAAGCAAAATTGAATGAGAATGAGCTACAATTTTCGAAACCGAAAGCAAAATTGAATGGGAATGAGTTACAACTTTCGAGACCGAAAGCAAAATTAAAGACAATGAGTTACAACTATCGATTTTTCGGCTTCTGCTAAGTCTATCTCATTCTCATTCGGTCGATTCACTAATTAAACCCAGAAAGCGAAATTGAATGAGAATGAGTTACAACTATCGACTTCACGGCTTCGGCTAAGTCTAACTCATTCTCATTCGGTCGATTTCCTTTTTTAATGAAGATGCCATGTTGCCATTTTTATATATTCAAAACTGTGTGACCTGCAGCCCCTTACTTCACGTACAGGGAAAGATATTTTTCTTAAAAAATGGTAATTTGTTACTTTTTTTGAAAAATAAAATAAATATATCGGAACGGAAATGGCCAATTTGGTGCTAAAGAAATCAAAATCTATCATACCCGGAATAACCAAAGAGATAAAAATAGTACAACGTAGTAAGCACCACAGTAATTTATAATTTCAACCTGCTAGGTCTTACAGTTTTGAATATATAAACATGGCGGCAACACGTGGCAATAACCCAGGAATAATTTGAGATATCGTAAAACTAAAATCAGTCGTAGGGTCCTAAGGTACTCCTCATAAGTTTAAGGGGGTAAGGGGGGTTCCTGGGACAAGTTTCAAAATTTCCGGAAAAAAACCCTAAGTGCCCCTTTGCGTAAAGTGATGGAACAAAAAACCGTTCCCTTTATTGGTAGTTTTAATTTTTAAATATCAGTTTGCATACTAAAATATTTAGAAAAAATAGATTATTGAGAATACTCTTTAGAAAAGAAATTTTATAATTACCTCTTTTGAAATGACCATTATTTTTTTTCTACGAATTTTTAAAATTCACAAGGTATCGTTTCCTTTAGTGCGATTTTATTATGCGTTTTGGCACAAATTTGATCTTCTTGTTCCCTTTACTTACAAAGAATTTAGATCGGAAATTTCCAGAAGTGTAAGATGCCATAATATTGACAGGCTTATATTTTCAAACTTGTATGACCTAACAGGTTGAAATTAAAGTATGTTGTAGAACTTACCACGTTGTACTATTTGTAACCTTTTAATTATTCTAAGTATGATAGATTTTGATTTCACAACTATCGACTTCTCGGCTTCGGCTAAGTCTAACTCATTCTCATTCGGTCGATTTCACTCTTTTTAATGAAGATGCCATGTTGCCATGTTTATATATTCAAAACTGTATGACCTGCAGCCCCTTACTTCACGTACCGGGAAAGATATTTTCCTTTAAAAATGGTAATTTGTTATTTTTTTGAAAAATAAAATAAATATATCGGAACGGAAATGGCCAATTTGGTGCTAAAGAAATCAAAATCTATCATACTCGGAATAACCAAAGAGATAGAAATAGTACAACGTAGTATGCACCACAGTAATTTATAATTTCAACCTGCTAGGTCTTACAGTTTTGAATATATAAACATGGCGGCAACACGTGGCAATAACCCAGGAATAATTTGAGATATCGTAAAACTAAAATCAGTCGTAGGGTCCGTAGGTACTCCTCATTAGTTTAAGGGGGTACGGAGGGTTCCTGGGACAAGTTTCAAAATTTCCGGAAAAAAACCCTAAGTGTTCCCCCTTTGCGTAAGGTGATGGAACAAAAAACCGTTCCCTTTATTATGGCTTTTTGCCAAAAATTTAAATTGATTGTTCCCTTTAGAAATTTTTTCCACCAGAAATAAAAAAAAATAACGGAATTTAGGCCGTAAACTAGCATGCCTCCTTGCAGAAGGTCATAACTAATTGATAGATTGAAATGCAAAAATGGTTGTGGAAAAAAATTAAATAATAAATAAATGTAAAAAACGGCTTTATTTTACAAGTTTTAATTACGCATTAAAAAAACGCATTACAAAAAATAAAGAAATTTGTTAGTAGAATGTATTCTTATTTTCTAATTTCCTTAATTACGGTCTCGAGAGAAGATTTTTGACATCTCACCACTCAAACGCGTGATAAAAAGGACTTTTCCCGCGGGATAGAGCTCCCACGCGGGAAACGCGAAGATGCTTTTCTCCCGCTTCTAGACAAATTTGTCTAATATCGCTTGAGTAGAAACCGTCGCGTCGACTCGATGTAGTTGTCGTATTTTGACCCAATCCCACTCGGATTCCACCCCCACTGATTACCGATGAGATTGATTAATCCGTTCTCTTTAATCGCAGCGCGCGAATATTATTTTTCACTTCCACGATTCGCCTTTGACTCTTCTTAACAACAACAACAACAACGGTGCTCGTTGCTTCTTTTATACTACTTTTAGATTGATATGAATAGTTAGACCGAATTACGGATCATCATCGTCATTAGTCTAATCACTCGATGAACGTAAGAGAGAGGAGAGAGACGGCTTAAAAATCTCTTTTCTCTCTATTTCCCAGTGGCGAATATCAACGATGATTTCTATACTGATTTTGCCCATCTAACTATTTATCTGTCGGGCTATCTTTCCCGCGTTGTCTAAAGAATAATAGGGTAGCGCCTCGTCGATGTTACTTTTCTCGAGCGATCGAAACGATAACGGCTGATCGACACCTCCATAGGCGCGCCCGCCATTTTCGGAAGATTATTTTTTTCGTGCTATGTAAAATATATATTTTTTACCGCTTTTTTGAATAAAATTTTAAAAAATGCCTTTATTATTATTACCCTTTTTACATTTAGTATTAGTGTATAGCGCCGCTTTATATAATTCTAGAAGCGCGCACGCGCCTCGTATATCGTTAATACTGGAGAGGTTTTGTTTTTCTGTTCCGAAACGTTTTTAAATCCCTTGATCCTTCGAGATTAATCCTCATCAACGTCTTTTCTACGAGGCGCGGCGTATATTAAATAAGGAAGATAAAAAAAAGGAAAAAAAACAAGTAGTTTTTTAAAACCATTTTATTATATTATATTATATTATTACTATTAAAATACAGAACATTGAGCTTAATACATCTACATTACTTTTTTTAACAAAAATTTCAAAGATCAGTTTTTAAAACTTCGTTCGTATTTTGTTGTACGTCGCTTCTCCACCCTTCTAGTTTCTCGGCCAAGCGAGAGCACATTTCGTCGCAGTCACCGATGAGGCTTATATGGGCGCACGAATCTAAAACTCGGTTAGTTTCGTTTATCGATGGAAATCCCTTGACGGGTTCTGGATTAATTAAAATCCGAGGGCAAGTATCGGGCACCTTATCATTCAAAAATCTGAAAGCGTAATCGACTAGAGTGGATCCGATTATGATTAGTAAATCGCATCTTTGAAAGTCTTCTTGAAATCTCATATATCGTGGAGGCAAAGGCTCCATCGCGAATAATACGTCAGGTTTCACCACACCATTTTCGCAAGCCGAACACGCGGGGGGAGTGCTATCCGTCGTCGTCGAAATTTCGTTTTCCATCCATTCTCGAGTATATTCTTTTCGGCATAAAAGACAACGAGCCGTTTGGAACGAGCCGTATAACGGTACAACTTTTTCGGCGGGGGTTCCCGCTACTACATCCAGGCCGTCTAAATTTATAGTATAATTTCGTAGCAAAATTCCTTTTTCGTGAAGAAGTTTGATGAAATAGTTCGCGGGAGTCGGTTTAAGTTCCGTCGAGTAAAATTCTTGAGCCAGTTTCAAGAGCGGTTTTGGATTCCGTTGATAAAATTGGGTGAATAATATATTGCAGGGGTGATCTATCAGCTCTTCGGTTACGTCGTATTTTGCCCCATTTTTTAACAGTTCGGGGTACGAAAGTAAATAGCGAGGAATTCTCGCCGAAGTAGAGACCCCAGCGCCCGCTAACGTGATTACGTTTTTACACTTTCCGCTTTTGATAAAGGAAACCACATCGTCGTCGTCGTTGAGTGTGACGCCGAGGGTCGAAGGGGTTTTCTCCTCCTCGGTTGGCGCGTCATTCATCGTCGTCGTCTTCGACGGTGGTGCGACAATATTTTCAGACATGCTCGGATTTGACATCGCTACTGCTGCTCGTGCGAGATTGATAAACGGCCCGTCCTCCGCCGCTTTTTATATAACAAAATCTGAAATAAAAAATTGATTATTTTTTATTTAATTTGAGACGTAATAATTTAATTAGGATTAAATTCTTTTTTAGATTATCTATATACTATTAATTTTAAACATGCCATTTTGTCCCACCTTTTCACGACCCTTTTTCATTCGCCTCAAAAACACCACTGAAAACACTTCAACCTGATAATAAATTTGAAATACCTAATAATTATATTGTTTTACTTTTCCATTTTATCCCTCATTTATTTATTTACTTAAGTACTATTAATTTTAAATATGCCTTTTTTGTCTCCACTCATCCCTCTGTTCCTGGCCATAATATTCTCCAGTTTCATAATCACTTATTTTGGGCAATTTTCCTGCCGGTAAAACCACGGTGAACGTAGCGAGCGTCAGCGAGCGAAGTGAGCTCACCGGCATTATCATTGCCCCTTTTCCAACACCGTATATAACACTTTTATAAAAAAATTTAGACACCTAATATTTTCTCTTGAAATTCAATTTTGAAAACCTATAGGTTTCAATGAGAAATACTGTAGCTGTAGCCTAATCTGGAATCGCCGCAACCATACTTCAGGGTGGAATAACCGCTCACAATATGTTTAAGATCCCTAGAGTTGAGAATCATGAATCCAAAGTGTGTAGTATAAAGAAAAGTTCTGAAATGGTCTATATGTTAAACTGCACAAAAACATCGTTTGAAATGAAGTGGTTATGACCAATAAAAATATACTGAATGCCGTCAATTTAACATTACAGGATATTATGGAAAACGAATACTTCGTGGGTGATTTGAAATTCGTTTGCGCTGGATATTTTCGTCAATTTCTACCTGTTAGATTTGGAAGAAGCCAACAGGAAATAGCAGACTGCATAAAGAATAGGGGATGGAGCAAGGGTAGTTACAATACATACGTCTTCTATATAATATTTTTTTTTCTTATCTTTTCACCTTAATTCTTTTCTTAAGGAAATAGATGAAAATGATGATAATTTAAGACTAAGAAAAGAGTTAAGACAAAGATAAGAAAAAAATAATTAAATTGAAGATGTATGTATTGGATCTATCGGAATTCATCGATTTCGTTAGACACTATTTTTATTTAATTTTTTTAATGTTTGGCAATCCTCTAATGAAAAAACATACCAAAGGTTTATTTTTTTAATATAATCCCAGTCCTAATACTAAATTAAAAGATGTTAGTTTTTTTTATAATTTTTTATTTTAATATATATATATATATATATATATATATATATATATATATATATATATATATAATATATATATATATATATATATTATATATAATATATATATATATATATAATATATATATATATATATATATATATATATATATATATATATATTATATATATAACATTTTTAAATTTACGATATTACATTCCTTATTATGCGTCTAATAGATTCAAATAGTTCCTTAAAAAAAACATGATAATCGATAGAGGGAAGGACCAGATGAAATGTTATAGGCTCAGGGTCTCGAAATGTATTTAAAAACTCAAAAAAAGAATGCGTGTTATAAAACGGCATATCATTTTTTAATCCCAGACAGCTTTTATAGAATTTTATTTCTTTTTCTACACCGTACTTATCATCAAAACCAGGAAATTCGAACGAGTCGTATCGTTTTATACACCACCGAATGATGGAATTTCCAAATTCGTCGTTCATAGTCACCACGATACTTTTGAAAAGTTCTATGACATTTTCCTCGTGAGTAGGATCGCTGCATCCGTAAAGGGAAAAATATTTATTATCAAGCACGCATTGATCAAAATTTATTTCTAGTCCTCTTTTCAAATATGGAGCGATATTCAAAAGATTATAAATACTGCAAGAGTTCATATAGCCCGAATAGAAAAACACAACTACCTTTTCTAGATTTGGAGAAACGCGACAAATATCATTTAAGAGATAGGAACAATCAATCTTCAATTCTACCAAATTTTTAAAAGCGACATCATTTACATTATCTTTTAGAAATTCGACGTTTTGTCTAATTTTATATGAAGATTGGTTTAATCTAATTTCTAACTCGGTCATATTCGGGAAAGCTTTGGCGAATTTATTACTCAATAAACCGCAAAAATTCCAATTTTTTGCAAATAGCGTAAATTTTCCGTCGCAAACCAATTTTAAGGAATTCACGTTTACAAATCGGAATGGAGAAATTGTATCGACATTTTCGTTTCTTCGAAGGATAGCGTTAAAACGGCAAGGGTTTCGCAAATTCAATTCTAAGAAACCGTCGCTCTTTCTAATATTCCTTTGCAATCGGTTTCTAAAAATTTGCGTGTCCCACGAATCGATTATCTTCTTTTCTATTTCAGTTCGCCACTTTTTACCCGAATGTAAGTAGCATTGATCTCGTGATATATCCCACATACGAGTCGGCGGAATAAAGAGCGACATAACCGCATAAATTCCTTTACACGCGAGGCAGAATGGTATTTCTATCTCGTTTATTTCGCGGTCTTTAGTTAGAATTTTCCAAAAATTAATTTCCAACATTCTTTTTAATCCACCGACTCTGGTTTCATCTTCTTCATCTCCTGCCGCTTCTTCTTCCAACTCTTTTGATAATTTCACGTAAAAATCGACTATCGGTAGAGCCTCGCTAATTTTCCATTCGATTATTCTTCTGTTTTCGATTTCAACCACCACGATTAATGAAGCTAATTTTTTGTTAGAACAATTATCGCAAAAACCACGAAGAAATTCTTCCATCATATAACAGGCGTGGTTTGGAAATATTTCCTCTTCCGATGAATAACCGAAAATCAATTCCAAAGTCTTCACCCCAGTTTTCGCTACCAATTGCCTTACACGAGCGCTGCTTATAACGGTATACGCGTGTGAATGATTCAAACGAACTCCAATTTTTTCCAAATTAAACAACGATGAAGTTTTGATAATATCCTCGATTTTGTTAAAATCCACGGTTATCTCGGTTAGTACCTCGAAAGGAGGAATAAGAAGTTTCCGCAAATCACTCGAAAAATCAATTTGGTCGATTATTTTCAGCGCTTTTATATATTCCAAATTGGATTTCTCGGCCAAAACGCTCGGGCATTCCCTCGAACGAGGGAAGGGGCTCCTGTGCATAATCGGGTCGTAGCTCAACACCGTTTCTGGACATCTGCATATTAGTTTTAACGCGATTAAATTCGGGAATAGGATGGAAATATTTTTAATCATTTCGAGAAAGACGTCGTGAGGGAGAAGGTTGACGCCCGTATTAACAATTTCTAACCTCTCGACACGAAATAAAGGTTCATGGGGTTTTTCTTTCATTACATCGGTTAATTTTATAAAGGTTTCGTACTGATCAGAATACAAAATCAAAGATTTCAAGCGTTCGTACTCGGTGCTCATCGTCCTAATAATCTCGGCGGTTATTGCAGCCGCGGAGACGCCACCGGTTAAAGCATCTTGAGTGGCCATGTACTTGGTCAACGTCAGGGTTATCGATTCGGTCGTTGGGTACGGCTTTCGCGTCGCTTTTTTGAGAAAGCCGAGAAAGTTCGTGGAAGATTCTTTTTCGTCGTCGGAATCGAATAGCGATAGGAGAAGGTTGAAATTTAAATCCTTCGTTCCGTGTTTTTCGACCAAATAATCAAAAATCAATTGGTATTCCATAGAAAATTCACTGGAATCAAAAACATTTTCGTTGTGCGCAGTTTGAAAAGACGATGTTTCGGAAATGACGTTCATCGCCAATTCTCGCAGATTCATCACTTTCTTTTCCATTTTGGAATAAATGTAGAAGATTTCGGGTGTGACAGAAATAGATTTGAAGCGGTGATTCGGTATGTTCAGCGACGTTACACCTCCCAATAATAAAATAAGTGATGCATCGACTCCCTTTTATAAGCAAAAGAAAAAAGACTAGTGAGATGAGTAATTTATTCATTACTTAATTTTTTATATTTACCTTATTCTTTATTTTAAGAAAAGAATTAAGACTATTAATTGACAAATTAAATTCAAAATATATAGATTAGAAGCTTGCTCTTTTTATGATTATTAGGCATAACCTAATTTAATAAAATGAACGGACTTTTATTTATTTTTGTTTTTAATTTAGTTTCCCTTAAATTCTATTGTTACTCGAGTGAAACTATAAAAATAATTGCGGAATCTGGTACTTCGCGTAGTCCAGTAATGTTAAGCGGGTCGTAACGAAGTAATGAATCGAGACCGCGGTCGCCTTTTTTGATCCGTCGATCAGTTTTCGAAGCGGCTTCAGATATTGAAAAACAAAAAGCGAATTTAAGGTGCTTAGACGCCCTTTGTCACTTTCCGAGGGTGACTAGCCTCCTGGGAAACACTTTGAAAATTATCGTAAAAAAATCTTAAGGGTTCCCTCTTACGTTAAGATCGTAGCAAGAAATAACGCTACTTTTTACTTCTCGGAATATGTGAAAAAATAATTTTTTCGTTCCTTATGGGAGTTTTTTCGAGTGAAAGTCGATCAGTTTTCGAAGCGGCTTCAGATATCGAAAAACAAAAAGCGGATTTAAGGTGCTTAGACGCCCTTCGTAACTTTCCGAGGGTGACTAGCCTTCTGGGGAACACTTTCAAAATTATCGTAAAAAAATCATAAGGGTTCCCTCTTACGTTAAGATCGTAGCAAGAAATAACGCTACTTTTTACTTCTCGGAATATGTGAAAAAATAATTTTTTCGTTCCTTATGGGATTTTTTTTCGAGTGAAACTAATAAAATAATTGCGGAATCTAGTACTTCGCGTACTCCAGTAATGTTAAGCGGGTAATAACGAAGTAATGGATCGAGACCGCGGTCGCCTATTTTGATCCGTCGATCAGTTTTCGACGCGGCTTGAGATATCGAAAAACTAAAAGCGGATGTAGGGTGCTTAGACGCCCATCGTCACATTCCGAGTGTGTCGAGCCTCCTGGGAAACACTTTGAAAATTAACGTAAAAAATCTTAAGGATTCCCTCTTACGTTAAGATCGTAGCAAGAAATAACGCTACTTTTTACTTCTCGGAATATGTGAAAAAATAATTTTTTCGTTCCTTATGGGAGTTTTTTCGAGTGAAACTAATAAAATAATTGCGGAATTTAGTACTTCGCGAACTCCAGTAATGTTAAGAGGGTAATAACGAAGTAATGGATCGAGACCGCGGTCGCTTATTTTGATCCGTCGATCAGTTTTCGAAGCGGCTTCAGATATCGAAAAACTAAAAGCGGATGTAAAGTGATTAGACGCCCTTCGTCACTTTCCGAGGGTGACTAGCCTCCTGGGAAACACTTTGAAAATTAACGTAAAAAAATCATAAGGGTTCCCTCTTACGTTAAGATCGTTGCAAGAAATAACGCTACTTTTTACTTCTCGGAATATGTGAAAAAATAATTTTTTCGTTCCTTATGGGAGTTTTTTTCGAGTGAAACTAAAAAAGTAATTACGGAATCTAGTACTTCGCGTACTCCAGTAATGTTAAAAAAATAATGGTCATACGTAAACGCAATTTCAATCTATCGATTAGTTATGACCTACTGTAAGGAGGCATGCTAGTTTACGGCCTAAATTCCGTGTTTTTTTTTTATTTCTGATGAAAAAAATTTCTAAAGGGAACAATCGATTTAAATTTTTGGCAAAAATCCATAATAAAGGGAACGGTTTTTTGTTCCATCATCTTACACTTAGGGTTTTTTTCCGGAAATTTTGAAACTTGTCCCAGGAACCCCCTGTACCCCCGCAAACTACTGAGGGGTACCTAAGGACCCTACGACTGATTTTAGTTTTACGATATCTCAAATTATTCCTGAGTTATTGCCATGCGTTGCCGCCATGTTTATATATTCAAAACTATAAGACCTAGCCGGTTGAAATTATAAATTACGACGGTGCTTAATACGTTGTACTATTTCTATCTCTTTGGTTATTCCAAGTATGATAGATTTTGATTTCTTTAGCACCAAATTGGCCATTTCCGATATATTTATTTTATTTTTCAAAAAAAGTTACTAATTACCATTTTTAAAGGAAAATATCTTTCTAGGTACGTGAAATAAAGGCTGCAGGTCATACAGTTTTGAATATATAAATAAACATGGCACCATGGCACCATGGCATCTTCATTAAAAAGAGAGAAATCGACCGAATGAGAATGAGTTAGACTTAGCCGAAGCCGAGAAATCGATAGTTGTGACTCATTCTCATTCAATTTTGCTTCCTGGGTTTAATTAGTGAATCGACCGAATGAGAATGAGATAGACTTAGCAGAAGCCAAAAAAAAATCGATAGTTGTAACTCATTCTCATTCAATTTTGCTTTCGGCTGCGATCGATTAATAATAATAGTAAGAACCATTCGAGTGACGGGGAACGTTTGGAGACGGGGAACGTTTGGAGACGTTGAACGAGTGGAGACGGGGAACGGGTGGAGACGGGGAACGAGTGGAGAAGGGGAACGAGTGGTGACGGAAGTGGAGACGGGAACGGGTGGGAGCGGGGAAGCGGGTGGAGACGGGGAACGGGTGGAGACGGGGAAAACATATTTTACCCAACGATATAAGACATGCTATATGAGTAAATTAAAACGCGCGTACGTCTTTTAATTCTCTATTAATGCAAAATATATAAATATATATATATATATATATATATATATATATATATATATATATATATATATATATATATATATATATATATATATATATATATATAATATATTTTTTTATTTATATATATATATATATATATATATATATATATATATATTATATAATATATATATATATATATATATATATATATATATATATATATATATAAGCGATTGTTTCTGTTTTCTAAAAATATAAATAAAATTTTTTTTTGTTGAAAATCGTGGTGATGTGAAATCAAAAAAGTGATACTTGTCAGACGTTTCTCAATTTCTCATAGTAAAAAAAACGAGTTTTCTCAACGACAAAATTCATTTCCTGGTGAATGAAACCAAAATTACTCTCCTTCTCCATAAAAAATTTTATAAATGATTTTCGATCTCCATATTTGTACGAAAAAAGTTCTTTTTCAAATATTTTAAATTCGGATGAGTTTTCCAAGAAATACATTGGAGACAAGTCCTTATAATTATCGACAATGTTATTAATAATTTTGTTGAATTCTTTTCTTTTATTATTTTTGTCTTCCTCATCGACAAAGGGGGATGAAAGTAGCGTTTCGCTAGTTGTTCGTAATACAAAATTTAATGACGTAATTCTTAGTGAATCAATTGCGTATTTCATAGTCATTAAATTCTCTAAATTCTTTTCAAAAGATTTATGATCGCCGTTCTCATTTCTTTTCTGCTCGAGATTTCTATAATCGTATGTTATTGGATGTGAGATTGGGCAATTCAATTTTGGTTTTTCAATAGTTTTAGTAATGCATATATCTTCGCCTTTAAATCTTTTAGCGATATGTTTCTCCGTAGTTGATTCGAATCCTCCACTGATGTCGTAATCCTGAATTATTAAATCTTTAACGAGCTTCTGAAAACATGGCATTGATGTCTGAGAAAAGCAGAAATCATTGAATTTGAAACCAAGGTGCTTTTTAAGTAAGATAATCGCTAATAAGGCCATGTCCCCAATGTTGTCGACTCGATACTGATCTCCATTCCCTTTTTTTATTATAATTAGGCTATTAAAGGGCGAATTTTCTAAATATTTTTGCGGTTGTTGCTGCTGCTGCTGATCATGATGATGATGAAAATTTCCGCCTTCATCTTCATTTCGATTATCTTTCAATTTCTCTTTCGCAAATAACTCATCAAAAGATCCTTCGCATAATGCGTGCATCTGGTTAATTGAAACATCAGAACTTGCTTCGAAATAATTATTTTTGATGAAAGCTAGTAGTTCTGAAAGCTTACCATTTGATTTATCGTATTTTTCAATTAATCGTTCTAATTGTATCGTCAGTACGCTTTCGTTTATTAAAATATGGTCGAACAGTGGTGCTGGAAAAATTGGCAAAGGACCAAATTTAAACCTGAGAGATTTGTTATTTAGGTACATAATGATGATGAATGGATTTATACGTGACTCCCAAATTCCTAATAAATGAAGTATCGTTGACGGTAATCCCATAACGTGCGGGAGACTAGTCTTCGTTTTTTTATTATTTTCAGGTAAAATACCTAGAACCAAATTAATAACGTCGTAATATTTTAGTTCTCTTATCGTTTGCCAGGAAATGCCATACACTAGCCCTAAATAAAGAAGTAAAATGTTTAAACAATCTCTCTTTAGAGAGGTTTTTAGCAAATCGGTCACTTCTGTAGATAACGCCCCTGTTTTATCGGAAATTAGCTGAAGGTCCATTTCGGTTTTCTCCATCGATCTCGATAATTTTTTTAAGGCTTCAAGAATTGAGTAACAGGAAATAAGATGAGACGACGGTGAATAATTATTGAAATACAAATCTTCCCCGGTGTTTAAATCGAAAGGTCTTTTCTTTTTACGATTGGACTGGTTCGTTTCCCTAAATAGCCAAGAATCATAGAGGAACCGGTGAATGTTCGTCTTGCTCAAATTATTAATCAGCAGTCTTTTAAACATTTGCAATTCTTTAATATAGGTAATTGGTGCAACGTAAAATGTTCTTAAAAAAAAATACAATTTAAGAGTTAGGTAATTTGTTGGTGTTGCAGAAAATAATCTTTTCTCATTTCCGTTCAAATATTCATTAGCTATATATAATACTGCGTTGAAATAAAATAGAGATAACAACTGAGAACCATATTTCACCTTACTTTTGCTACCTAAATAATCTTCAAAGTTTAACATTCTTTCGATCAAAGTTTTTAATAATTCCGACAAATCTTTTGTATTATCAATTTTCGTTTCATCACCAGCATGGTTATTAATGATTGAAAGATCGTGAATTTTATCTAAACATAACTGAACAACTTGATTATAAGTAATGGGA
Source organism: Trachelipus rathkii (assembly GCA_015478945.1). NCBI lineage: Eukaryota > Metazoa > Arthropoda > Malacostraca > Isopoda > Trachelipodidae > Trachelipus > Trachelipus rathkii. The sequence goes on along the minus strand of JABUQX010137252.1, from coordinate 15,438 downwards.
ATGTTCGCTTTCATATAAAAAAAACGGTTCTCAACCACATGTTCGTCATCATTAAAAGAATCACATTTTTGAATAAAAAATTCTTCCTCGCCTTCGGAAGACACGATTCCATTCGAAAATTTTGGTAACTTAATGATATGAGAATAACTCCGATCGTAAATATCGTCTGAAAACGACCTAAAAATTTCGGTATTCCCATATAATTCATATGAACGTCGAATTGTGTTCTCGTTTAATTTTCTTTTTTTGCCTTTTTTATATATGTTATTTTGGTTTTTAAAATGTACCAACGCCAACTGTAAAATTGAAATTTTGTGACGTTCAATAAATCTTCTCATAACCCTTTCACTAAAAAATAACCATCGGGCTATATCCAAGTTGTTTATTTCATTTATACTAGAAATGGAATGTTTTTCAACCAAAGAAGAAGACAAACCTATGAGGGTTTTAAAATTTTCCGTCAAATTATTTTCTTTCATGTTCACCATATATTGAAATTCTCTCACGGTACTATGAATCGTACCGAGAGTTTCTTGTATTTCAGGGTCTGTGGAGGGTGTATTACAAGACATAATGATTAAAAAAAATTTCCGAAAAAACTCTGGAAATGTATATCAATTAAAGAAGATTTTTAAAATATATTTATTATTATTTACGAAACTGGTCTTAATATATAAAGCCTAAAAAACCTCCAGTTCATAGCTTGACATTATTGACGCAGGAACACAAATTTTAAACACCCATTTACGCGAATAATAGTGGAAACGGAAACGGGGGACGGGTGGAGACGGGGAACGGGTGCGGATCTGGACGGCGCGCGGATCTGGGCGGGGGTCAGTTCTCGTTAAATAGTCCTTCGGGAACTGATACTCTTCCCGATCCGCGCCCCGTCCAGATCTCCGCCCCGTCCAGATCCGCGCTTCGTTTTTCTTAAAAAGCAACGTAACGGGTAGAGACTGGGAACGAGCGCGGATCTGGACTGGGTCAGTTCTCGTGAAATCTCGCTTCGGGAACCGCCACCCCTCCGGATCTGCTGCCATGTCCAGATCCGCTCCCCGTCCAGATCCGAACCCCGTCTAGATCCGCACCCCGTCCAGATCCGCGCCTCGTTCTTCTTAAAAAGCTTCGAAGCGACGACGACAGCGCTTCGCTTCGAAAACACGATCGATATCGACAAAAACAACTTCTATACTATAAATTTTAAACGTCCATTTATACGGATAATAGTGGAGACGGGGAACAGGTGGAGACGGGGAATGGTTGGATACGGGGAACGGGCACGGATCTGGAAGGCGCGCGTATCTGGACGGGGGTCAGTTCTCGTCAAATCTCGCTTCGGGAACCTCGCTTTTCTTAAAAAGCATCGAATCGACGACGACAGTGCCGAACAATTTTGCTTCGAAAACACGATTGATATCGAGTGTAGACGGGGAACGGGCGCGGATCTGGACGGCGCGCGGATCTGGATGGTGCGTGGATCTGGACTGCATGCGGATCTAGACGTCGCGCGGATCTGGACGGCGCGCGGATCTAGACGTCGCGCGGATCTGGACGGCGCGCGGATCCGGACAGGGGTCAGTTCTCGTTAATACTCGGTTTTTCCTCGAGGTTCGATCGTTTCTTTTTTCTTTTTCCAAATATTCGACCGAATGATAATAATAGTAACGATGATTCGTGGAGACGGGGAACTGGTGGAGACGGGGAACGAGTGGAGACGGGGAACGGGCGCGGATCTGGACGGCGCGCGGATCTGGACGGCCTGCGGATCTGGACGGCGCGCGGATCTGGACGGCCTGCGGATCTGGACGGCCTGCGGATCTGGACGGCCTGCGGATCTGGACGGCCTGCGGATCTGGACGGCCTGCGGATCTGGACGGGGGTCAGTTCTCGTTAAAACTCGTTTTTTTCCGCCAGGTTCGATCGTTTCTTTTTTCTTTTTCCAAATATTCGACCGAATGATAATAATAGTAACGATGATTCGTGGAGACGGGGAACTGGTGGAGACGGGGAACGAGTGGAGACGGGGAACGGGCGCGGATCTGGACGGCGCGCGGATCTGGACGGCCTGCGGATCTGGACGGCGCGCGGATCTGGACGGCCTGCGGATCTGGACGGCCTGCGGATCTGGACGGCCTGCGGATCTGGACGGCCTGCGGATCTGGACGGCCTGCGGATCTGGACGGGGTCAGTTCTCGTTAAAACTCGTTTTTTTCCGCCAGGTTCGATCGTTTCTTTTTTTTTTCCAAATATTCGACCGAATGATAATAATAGTAACGATGATTCGTGGAGACGGGGAACTGGTGGAGACGGGGAACGAGTGGAGACGGGGAATGGGCGCGGATCTGGACTGCGCGCGGATCTGGACGGGGGTCAGTTCTCGTCAAATATCGTTTCGGGAACCGCCGACCTTTCGGATCCGTGCCCCGTCCGGATCCGCGCCCCGTCCAGATCCGCACCCCGTCCAGATCCGCGCCTCGTTCTTCTTAACAAGCATCGAAGCAACGACGGCAACGACGGCAACGACTTAAAATTTCGCTTCGAAAACACGATCGATATCGACAAAAACAACTTCAATCTACATTGTAACTCATTCTCATTCAATTTTTCTTCCTGTGTTTAATTAGTGAATCGACCGAATGAGAATGAGATAGACTTAGCAGAAGCCGAAAAATCTATAGTTATAACTCATTCTCTTTTAATTTTCGTTTTCAGTCTCGAAAGTTGTAACTCATTCTCATTGAAATTTGCTTTCGGTCTCGAAAGTTGTAACTCATTCTCATTCAATTTTGCTTCCCCGGCTTAAATAGTGAATTAACCGAATGAGAATGAGTTAGACTTAGCCGAAGCCGAAAAATCGATACTTGTAAGAAATTCAAAATCTATCATACTTAGAATAATTAAAAGGTTACAAATAGTACGTACAACGTAGTAAGTTCTACAACATAGGTCTCGAAAGTTGTAACTCATTCTCATTCAATTTTGCTTTCGGTCTCGAAAGTTGTAACTCATTCTCATTCAATTTTGCTTTCGGTCTCGAAAGTTGTAACTCATTCTCATTCAATTTTGCTTCCTCGGCTTAAATAGTGAATCAACCTAATGAGAATGAGTTAGACTTAGCCGAAGCCGAAAAATGGATAGTTGTAAGAAATCAAAATCTATCATACCTAGAATAATCAAAAGGTTACAAATAGTACGTCCGACGTGGTAAGTTCTACAACATACTTTAATTTCAACTTGTTAAGTCACACGAGTTTGAAAATATAAGCCTGTCAATAATATGGCATCTTTCACTTCCGGAAATTTCCGATCTAAATTCTTTGTAAGTAAAGGGAACAAGAAGATCAAATTTGTGCCAAAACGCACAATAAAATCGCACTAAAGGGAACGTTACCTCGTGAATTTTAAAAATTCGTAGAAAAAAAAATAATGGCCATACGTTAATGCAATTTCAATCTATCGATTAGTTATGACCTACTGTAAGGAGGCATGCTAGTTTACGGCCTAAATTCCGTATTTTTTTTTTTTTTGGTGGAAAAAAATTTCAAAAGGGAACAATCAATTAAAATTTTTGGCAAAAACCCATAATAAAGGGAACGGTTTTTTGTTCCATCATATTACGCAAAGGGGGAACACTTAGGGTTTTTTCCGGAAATTTTGAAACTTGTCCCAGGAACCCCCAGTACCCCCGCAAACTAATGAGGGGTACCTAAGGACCCTACGACTGATTTTAGTTTTACGATATCTCAAATTATTCCTGGGTTATTGCCATGTGTTGCCGCCATGTTTATATATTCAAAACTGTAAGACCTAGCAGGTTAAAATTATAAATTACTGTGGTGCTGACTACGTTGCACTATTTCTATCTCTTCGGTTATTCCAAGTACGTTAGATTTTGATTTCTTTAGCACCAAATTGGCCATTTCCGATATTTTTATTTTATTTTTTAAAAAAAGTTACAAATTACCATTTTTTAAAGGAAAATATCTTTCCAGGTACGTGAAGTAAGGGGCTGCCGGTCATACAGTTTTGAATATATAAACATGGCAACATGGCATCTTCATTAAAGAGAGAGAAATCGACCGAATGAGAATGAGTTAGACTTAGCCGAAGCCGAGAAGTCGATAGTTCTCATTCCATTTTGCTTCCTGGGTTTAATTAGTGAATCGACCGAATGAGAATGAGTTAGACGTAGCCGAAGCCGAAAAATCGATAGTTGTATCTCATTCTCATTCAATTTTGCTTCCTGGGTTTAATTAGTGAATCGAATCGACCGAATGAGAATGAGTTAGACGTAGCCGAAGCCCGAAAATCGATAGTTGTATCTCATTCTCATTCAATTTTGCTTCTCAGCCTAATTAGTGAATCGACCGAATGAGAATGAGTTAGACTTAGCCGAAGCCGAGAAGTCGATAGTTGTAACTCATTCTCTTTCAATTTTGCTTCCTGGGTTTAATTAGTGAATCGACCAAATGAGAATGAGATTGACTTAGCAAAAGCCGAAAAATCGATAGTTGTAACTCATTGTCTTTCAATTTTGCTTTCGGTCTCGAAAGTTGTAACTCATTCCCATTCAATTTTGCTTTCGGTTTCGAAAATTGTAGCTCATTCTCATTCAATTTTGCTTCCTCGGCTTAAATAGTGAATCAACCGAATGAGAATGAGTTAGACTTAGCCGAAGCCGAAGCCGAAAAAATCGATAGTTGTAAGAAATCAAAATCTTTCATACTTAGAATAATCAAAAGGTTACAAATAGTACGTACAACGTAGTAAGTTCTACAACATACTTTAATTTCAACTTGTTTGAAAATATAAGCCTGTCAATATTATGGCATCTTTCATTTCCGGAAATTTCCGATCTAAATTCTTTGTAAGTAAAGGGAACAAGAAGATCAAATTTGTGCCAAAACTCCACAATAAAATCGCACTAATTGGAACGTTACCTCGTGAATTTTAAAAATTCGTAGAAAAAAAAATAATGGTCATACGTTAATGCAATTTCAATCTATCAATTAGTTATGACCTACTGTAGGGAGGCATGCTAGTTTATGGCCTAAATTCCGTATTTTTTTTTTATTTTTGTTGGAAAAAAATTTCAAAAGGGAACAATTAATTTAAAATTTTGGCAAAAACCCATAATAAAGGGAACGGTTTTTTGTTCCATCACCTCACGCAAAGGGGGAACACTAAGGGTTTTTTTCCGGAAATTTTGAAACTTGTCCCAGGAACCCCCTGTACCCCCGCAAACTAATGAGGAGTACCTAAGGACCCTACGACTGATTTTAGTTTTAGGATATCTCAAATTATTCCTGGGTTATTGCCATGTGTTGCCGCCATGTTTATATATTCAAAACTGTAAGACCTAGCAGGTTAAAATTATAAATTACTGTGGTGCTGACTACGTCGCACTATTTCTATCTCTTCGGTTATTCCAAGTACGATAGATTTTGATTTTTTAGCACCAAATTGGCCATTTCCGATATTTTTATTTTATTTTTCAAAAAAAGTTACAAATTACCATTTTTAAAGGAAAATATCTTTCCAGGTACGTGAAGTAAGGGGCTGCAGGTCATACAGTTTTGAATATATAAACATGGCAACATGGCATCTTCATTAAAGAGAGAGAAATCGACCGAATGAGAATGAGTTAGACTTAGCCGAAGCCGAGAAGTCGATAGTTCTCATTCCATTTTGCTTCCTGGGTTTAATTAGTGAATCGACCGAATGAGAATGAGTTAGACGTAGCCGAAGCCGAAAAATCGATAGTTGTATCTCATTCTCATTCAATTTTGCTTCCTGGGTTTAATTAGTGAATCGAATCGACCGAATGAGAATGAGTTAGACGTAGCCGAAGCCGAAAAATCGATAGTTGTATCTCATTCTCATTCAATTTTGCTTCTCAGCCTAATTAGTGAATCGACCGAATGAGAATGAGTTAGACTTAGCCGAAGGCGAGAAGTCGATAGTTGTAACTCATTCTCATTCAATTTTGCTTCCTGTGTTTAATTAGTGAATTGACCGAATGAGAATGAGATAGACTTAGCAGAAGCCAAAAAAAATCGATAGTTGTAACTCATTCTCATTCAATTTTGCCTTTTTTCTTTTTCCAAATATTCGACCGAATGGGAAAAAACTTTGTTTTTTTTAGCTGATTTCGATCGATTCTTTCGTCTTTTTCCGAAATACCCGATCGAATGATAATAATAGTAAGAACCATTCGAATGACGGGGAACGTTTGGAGACGGGGAACGAGTGGAGACGGGGAACGGGTGGAGACGGGGAAAGGGTGGAGACGGGGAACGAGTGGAGACGGGGAACGGGTGGAGACGGGGAACGAGTGGAGACGGGGAACGAGCGGAGACGGGGAACGAGTGGAGACGGGGAACGGGTGGAGACGGGGAACGGGTGGAGACGGGGATCGGGTGGAGACGGGGAACGGGTGGAGACGGGGAAGGGGTGGAGACGGGGAACGAGTGGAGACGGGGAACGGGCGCGGATCTGGACGGCCTGCGGATCTGGACGGCCTGCGGATCTGGACGGCGCGCGGATCTGGACGGGGGTCAGTTCTCGTTAAAACTCGTTTTTTTCCGCCAGGTTCGATCGTTTTTTTTTTCTTTTTCCAAATATTCGATCGAATGATAATAATAGTAACGATGATTCGTGGAGACGGGGAACTGGTGGAGACGGGGAACGAGTGGAGACGGGGAATGGGCGCGGATCTGGACTGCGCGCGGATCTGGACGGTGGTCAGTTCTCGTCAAATATCGTTTCGGGAACCGCCGACCTTTCGGATCCGTGCCCCGTCCGGATCCGCACCCCGTCCAGATCCGCACCCCGTCCAGATCCGCGCCTCGTTCTTCTTAACAAGCATCGAAGCAACGACGGCAACGACTTACAATTTCGCTTCGAAAACACGATCGATATCGACAAAAACAACTTCAATCTACATTATATGGTATAGAACGTAAACGTCCATTTACACGGATAATAGTGGAGACGGGGAACGGGTGGAGACGGGGAACGGGTGGAGACGGGGAACGAGTGGAGACGGGGAACGGGCGCGGATCTGGACGTCGCGCGGATCTGGACGGCCTGCGGATCTGGACGGCGCGCGGATCTGGACGGCCTGCGGATCTGGACGGCCTGCGGATCTGGACGGCCTGCGGATCTGGACGGCCTGCGGATCTGGACGGCGCGCGGATCTGGACGGGGGTCAGTTCTCGTTAAAACTCGGTTTTTCCGCCAGGTTCGATCGTTTCTTTTTTCTTTTTCCAAATATTCGACCGAATGATAATAATAGTAACGATGATTCGTGGAGACGGGGAACTGGTGGAGACGGGGAACGAGTGGAGACGGGGAATGGGCGCGGATCTGGACGGCGCGCGGATCTGGACGGTGGTCAGTTCTCGTCAAATATCGTTTCGGGAACCGCCGACCTTTCGGATTCGTGCCCCGTCCGGATCCGCGCCCCGTCCAGATCCGCACCCCGTCCAGATCCGCACCCCGTCCAGATCCGCGCCTCGTTCTTCTTAACAAGCATCGAAGCAACGACGGCAACGACTTACAATTTCGCTTCGAAAACACGATCGATATCGACAAAAACAACTTCAATCTACATTATATGCTATAGAATGTAAACGTCCATTTACACGGATAATAGTGGAGACGGGGAACGGGTGGAGACGGGGAACGGGTGGAGACGGGGAACGAGTGGAGACGGGGAACGGGCGCGGATCTGGACGTCGCGCGGATCTGGACGGCCTGCGGATCTGGACGGCGCGCGGATCTGGACGGCCTGCGGATCTGGACGGCCTGCGGATCTGGACGGCCTGCGGATCTGGACGGCGCGCGGATCTGGACGGGGGTCAGTTCTCGTTAAAACTCGGTTTTTACCGCCAGGTTCGATCGTTTCTTTTTTCTTTTTCCAAATATTCGACCGAATGATAATAATAGTAACGATGATTCGTGGAGACGGGGAACTGGTGGAGACGGGGAACGAGTGGAGACGGGGAATGGGCGCGGATCTGGACGGCGCGCGGATCTGGACGGGGGTCAGTTCTCGTCAAATATCGTTTCGGGAACCGCCGACCTTTCGGATCCGTGCCCCGTCCGGATCCGCGCCCCGTCCAGATCCGCACCCCGTCCAGATCCGCGCCTCGTTCTTCTTAACAAGCATCGAAGCAACGACGGCAACGACTTACAATTTCGCTTCGAAAACACGATCGATATCGACAAAAACAACTTCAATCTACATTATATGCTATAGAATGTAAACGTCCATTTACACGGATAATAGTGGAGACGGGGAACGGGTGGAGACGGGGAACGGGTGGAGACGGGGAACGAGTGGAGACGGGGAACGGGCGCGGATCTGGACGGCGCGCGGATCTGGACGGCCTGCGGATCTGGACGGCGCGCGGATCTGGACGGCCTGCGGATCTGGACGGCCTGCGGATCTGGACGGCCTGCGGATCTGGACGGCGCGCGGATCTGGACGGCGCGCGGATCTGGACGGGGGTCAGTTCTCGTTAAAACTCGTTTTTTTCCGCCAGGTTCGATCGTTTCTTTTTTCTTTTTCCAAATATTCGACCGAATGATAATAATAGTAACGATGATTCGTGGAGACGGGGAACTGGTGGAGACGGGGAACGAGTGGAGACGGGGAATGGGCGCGGATCTGGACTGCGCGCGGATCTGGACGGGGGTCAGTTCTCGTCAAATATCGTTTCGGGAACCGCCGACCTTTCGGATCCGTGCCCCGTCCGGATCCGCGCCCCGTCCAGATCCGCACCCCGTCCAGATCCGCACCTCGTTCTTCTTAACAAGCATCGAAGCAACGACGGCAACGACGGCAACGACTTAAAATTTCGCTTCGAAAACACGATCGATATCGACAAAAACAACTTCAATCTACATTGTAACTCATTCTCATTCAATTTTTCTTCCTGTGTTTAATTAGTGAATCGACCGAATGAGAATGAGATAGACTTAGCAGAAGCCGAAAAATCTATAGTTGTAACTCATTCTCTTTTAATTTTCGTTTTCGGTCTCGAAAGTTGTAACTCATTCTCATTGAAATTTGCTTTCGGTCTCGAAAGTTGTAACTCATTCTCATTCAATTTTGCTTCCTCGGCTTAAATAGTGAATTAACCGAATGAGAATGAGTTAGACTTAGCCGAAGCCGAAAAATCGATACTTGTAAGAAATCAAAATCTATCATACTTAGAATAATTAAAAATGAGAATGAGATAGACTTAGCAGAAGCCGAAAAATCGATAGTTGTAACTCATTGTCTTTTAATTTTCGTTTTCGGTCTCGAAAGTCGTAACTCATTCTCATTCAAATTTGCTTTCGGTCTCGAAAGTTGTAACTCATTCTCATTCAATTTTGCTTCCTCGGCTTAAATAGTGAATCAACCTAATGAGAATGAGTTAGACTTAGCCGAAGCCGAAAAATGGATAGTTGTAAAAAATCAAAATCTATCATACCTAGAATAATCAAAAGGTTACAAATAGTACGTCCGACGTGGTAAGTTCTACAACATACTTTAATTTCAACTTGCTAGGTCATACGAGTTTGAAAATATAAGCCTGTCAATAATATGGCATCTTTCACTTCCGGAAATTTCCGATCTAAATTCTTTGTAAGTAAAGGGAACAAGAAGATCAAATTTGTGCCAAAACGCACAATAAAATCGCACTAAAGGGAACGTTACCTCGTGAATTTTAAAAATTCGTAGAAAAAAATAATGGCCATACGTTAATGCAATTTCAATCTATCGATTAGTTATGACCTACTGTAAGGAGGCATGCTAGTTTACGGCCTAAATTCCGTATTTTATTTTATTTTTTTGGTGGAAAAAAATTTCAAAAGGGAACAATCAATTAAAATTTTTGGCAAAAACCCATAATAAAGGGAACGGTTTTTTGTTCCGTCACCTTACGCAAAGGGGGAACACTTAGGGTTTTTTTCCGGAAATTTTGAAACTTGTCCCAGGATCCCCCAGTACCCCCGCAAACTAATGAGGGGTACCTAAGGACCCTACGACTGATTTTAGTTTTACGATATCTCAAATTATTCCTGGGTTATTGCCATGTGTTGCCGCCATGTTTATATATTCAAAACTGTAAGACCTAGCAGGTTAAAATTATAAATTACTGTGGTGCTGACTACGTTGCACTATTTCTATCTCTTCGGTTATTCCAAGTACGTTAGATTTTGATTTCTTTAGCACCAAATTGGCCATTTCCGATATTTTTATTTTATTTTTTAAAAAAAGTTACAAATTACCATTTTTAAAGGAAAATATCTTTCCAGGTACGTGAAGTAAGGGGCTGCAGGTCATACAGTTTTGAATATATAAACATGGCAACATGACATCTTCATTAAAGAGAGAGAAATCGACCGAATGAGAATGAGTTAGACTTAGCCGAAGCGAGTGCTTCCTGGGTTTAATTAGTGAATCGACCGAATGAGAATGAGTTAGACTTAGCCGAAGCCGAGAAGTCGATAGTTGTAACTCATTCTCTTTCAATTTTGCTTCCTGGGTTTAATTAGTGAATCGACCAAATGAGAATGAGATAGACTTAGCAGAAGCCGAAAAATCGATAGTTGTAACTCATTGTCTTTCAATTTTGCTTTCGGTCTCGAAAGTTGTAACTCATTCCCATTCAATTTTGCTTTCGGTTTCGAAAATTGTAGCTCATCCTCATTCAATTTTGCTTCCTCGGCTTAAATAGTGAATCAACCGAATGAGAATGAGTTAGACTTAGCCGAAGCCGAAGCCGAAAAAATCGATAGTTGTAAGAAATCAAAATCTTTCATACTTAGAATAATCAAAAGGTTACAAATAGTACGTACAACGTAGTAAGTTCTACAACATACTTTAATTTCAACTTGTTTGAAAATATAAGCCTGTCAATATTATGGCATCTTTCATTTCCGGAAATTTCCGATCTAAATTCTTTGTAAGTAAAGGGAACAAGAAGATCAAATTTGTGCCAAAACTCCACAATAAAATCGCACTAATTGGAACGTTACCTCGTGAATTTTAAAAATTCGTAGAAAAAAAAAGGCCATACGTTAATGCAATTTCAATCTATCAATTAGTTATGACCTACTGTAGGGAGGCATGCTAGTTTATGGCCTAAATTCCGTATTTTTTTTTTATTTTTGTTGGAAAAAAATTTCAAAAGGGAACAATTAATTTAAAATTTTGGCAAAAACCCATAATAAAGGGAACGGTTTTTTGTTCCATCACCTCACGCAAAGGGGGAACACTAAGGGTTTTTTTCCGGAAATTTTGAAACTTGTCCCAGGAACCCCCTGTACCCCCGCAAACTAATGAGGAGTACCTAAGGACCCTACGACTGATTTTAGTTTTACGATATCTCAAATTATTCCTGGGTTATTGCCATGTGTTGCCGCCATGTTTATATATTCAAAACTGTAAGACCTAGCAGGTTAAAATTATAAATTACTGTGGTGCTGACTACGTCGCACTATTTCTATCTCTTCGGTTATTCCAAGTACGTTAGATTTTGATTTCTTTAGCACCAAATTGGCCATTTCCGATATTTTTATTTTATTTTTTAAAAAAAGTTACAAATTACCATTTTTAAAGGAAAATATCTTTCCAGGTACGTGAAGTAAGGGGCTGCAGGTCATACAGTTTTGAATATATAAACATGGCAACATGGCATCTTCATTAAAGAGAGAGAAATCGACCGAATGAGAATGAGTTAGACTTAGCCGAAGCCGAGAAGTCGATAGTTCTCATTCGATTTTGCTTCCTGGGTTTAATTAGTGAATCGACCGAATGAGAATGAGTTAGACGTAGCCGAAGCCCGAAAATCGATAGTTGTATCTCATTCTCATTCAATTTTGCTTCCTGGGTTTAATTAGTGAATCGAATCGACCGAATGAGAATGAGTTAGACGTAGCCGAAGCCGAAAAAATCGATAGTTGTATCTCATTCTCATTTAATTTTGCTTCTCAGCCTAATTAGTGAATCGACCGAATGAGAATGAGTTAGACTTAGCCGAAGCCGAGAAGTCGATAGTTGTAACTCATTCTCTTTCAATTTTGCTTCCTGGGTTTAATTAGTGAATCGACCAAATGAGAATGAGATTGACTTAGCAAAAGCCGAAAAATCGATAGTTGTAACTCATTGTCTTTCAATTTTGCTTTCGGTCTCGAAAGTTGTAACTCATTCCCATTCAATTTTGCTTTCGGTTTCGAAAATTGTAGCTCATTCTCATTCAATTTTGCTTCCTCGGCTTAAATAGTGAATCAACCGAATGAGAATGAGTTAGACTTAGCCGAAGCCGAAGCCGAAAAAATCGATAGTTGTAAGAAATCAAAATCTTTCATACTTAGAATAATCAAAAGGTTACAAATAGTACGTACAACGTAGTAAGTTCTACAACATACTTTAATTTCAACTTGTTTGAAAATATAAGCCTGTCAATATTATGGCATCTTTCATTTCCGGAAATTTCCGATCTAAATTCTTTGTAAGTAAAGGAACAAGAAGATCAAATTTGGCCAAAACTCCACAATAAAATCGCACTAATTGGAACGTTACCTCGTGAATTTTAAAATTCGTAGAAAAAAATAATGGTCATACGTTAATGCAATTTCAATCTATCAATTAGTTATGACCTACCGTAGGGAGGCATGCTAGTTTATGGCCTAAATTCCGTATTTTTTGTATTTTTGTTGGAAAAATTTCGTAAGGGAATACCACTTAAAATTTTGGCAAAACCCATAATAAAGGGGAACGGTTTTTTGTTCCATCACCTCACGCAAAGGGGGAACACTAAGGTTTTTTTTCCGGAAAATTTGAAACTTGTCCCAGGAACCCCTTGTACCCCCGCAAACTAATGAGGAGTACCCAAAGGACCCTACGACTGATTTTAGTTTTAGGATATCTCAAATTATTCCTGGGTTATTACCACGTGTTGCCGCCATGTTTATATATTCAAAACTGTAAGACCTAGCAGGTTAAAATTATAAATTACTGTGGTGCTGACTACGTCGCACTATTTCTATCTCTTCGGTTATTCCAAGTACGATAGATTTTGATTTCTTTAGCACCAAATTGGCCATTTCCGATATTTTTATTTTATTTTTCAAAAAAAGTTACAAATTACCATTTTTAAAGGAAAATATCTTTCCAGGTACGTGAAGTAAGGGGCTGCAGGTCATACAGTTTTGAATATATAAACATGGCAACATGGCATCTTCATTAAAGAGAGAGAAATCGACCGAATGAGAATGAGTTAGACTTAGCCGAAGCCGAGAAGTCGATAGTTCTCATTCCATTTTGCTTCCTGGGTTTAATTAGTGAATCGACCGAATGAGAATGAGTTAGACGTAGCCGAAGCCGAAAAATCGATAGTTGTATCTCATTCTCATTCAATTTTGCTTCCTGGGTTTAATTCTTTTCCTATTATTAATTTTAAAGTTTACGCTCCGATCTTCGCACGAACTATTGTTACTCTTTGCTTCTCGCTTTGGCTTGCTCGTAACGGAGCAAGGCTTTTCTATTGAGCGAAAACTAACCCTCGTTCATATCCGGGCATTGTCCAGATCCGCGCTCGTTCCCCCGTTTCACGTCGACACGTTCCCCGTCAATAACACCAAGCTCTGAACGGAAGGTTGCTTAGGCCTTATGTGTTAAGACCAATTTCGTAAATAATAATATATTTTAAAAATCTTCTTTAATTGCTATACCTTTCGAGAGTTTTTTAGAAAATCTTTTTTAATCATTATGGCTTGTAATACACCCCGCACGGACCCTAAAATACAAGAAACTCTCAGTACGATTCAAAGTACCGTGAGAGAGTTTCAATACACGGTGAACATGAAAGAAAATAATTTGAAGGAAAATTTTAAAACCCTCATCTGTTTATCTCCATCTTTAGTTGAAAGAAATTCAATTTCGAGTATAAATGAAATAAACAACTTGGATATAGCCCGATGGTTATTTTTTAGTGAAAGGGCCATGAGAAATTTTATTGAACGTAACAAAATTTCAATTTTACATTTAACGTTGGTACATTTTAAAAACCAAAATAGCAAATATGAAAAATGCAAAAATAGAAGATTAAACGAGAACACAATTCGACATTCGTAAGAATTATACGGAAATACCGAAATTTTTAGGTCATTTTCAGATGATATTTACGAGATAGTTGTAACTCATTCTCATTCAATTTGGCTTCCTGGGTTTAATTAGTGAATCGACCGAACGAGAATGAAATAGACTTAACAGAAGCCAAAAAAATCGATAGTTGTAACTCATTCTCATTCAATTTTGCTTTCGGTCTCGAAAGTTGTAACCGAAAAATCGATAGTTGTAAGAAATCAAAATCTATCATACTTAGAATAATCAAAAGGTTACAAATAGTACAACGTAGTAAGATCTACAACATACTTTAATTTCAACCTGTTAGGTCATACAAGTTTGAAAATATAAGCCTGTCAATATTATGGCATCTTACACTTCTGGAAATTTCCGATCTAAATTCTTTGTGAGTAAAGGGAACAAGAAGATCAAATTTGTGCCAAAAAAACGCATAATATAATCGCACTAAAGGGAACGTTACCTTGTGAATTTTAAAAATTCGTAGAAAAAAAAATAATGGTCGTACGTAAATGCAATAATCTATCAATTAGTTATGACCTACTGTAAGGAGGCACGCTAGTTTACGGCCTAAATTCCGTTATTTTTTTTTATTTCTGTTGGAAAAAATTTCTAAAGGGAACGATCAATTTAAATTTTTGGCGAAAAGCCATAATAAAGGGAACGGTTTTTCGTTCCATCACCTCACCCAAAGGGGGAACACTTAGGGTTTTTTTCCGGAAATTTTGAAACTTGTCCCAGGAACCCTCTGTACCCCCGCAAACTAATGAGGAGTATCTAAGGACCCTACGACTGATTTTAGTTTTACGATATCTCAAATTATTCCTGGGTTATTGCCACGTGTTGCCGTCATGTTTATTAGATTTTTGATTTCTTTAGCACCAAATTGGCCATTTCCGATATATTTATTTCATTTTTCAAAAAAATTACAAATTACCATTTTTAGAGGAAAATATCTTTCCAGGTACGTGAAGTAAGGGGCTGCAGGTCATACAGTTTTGAATATATAAACATGGCTGCATGGCATCTTCGTTAAAAAGAGAGAAATCGACCGAATGAGAATGAGTTAGACTTAGCCGAAGCCGAGAAGTCGATAGTTGTAACTCATTCTCATTCAATTTGGCTTCCTGGGTTTAATTAGTGAATCGACCGAACGAGAATGAGATAGACTTAGCAGAAGCCGAAAAATCGATAGTTGTAACTCATTCTCATTCAATTTTTGCTTTCGGTCTCGAAAGTTGTAACTGAAAAATCGATAGTTGTAATGAAATCAAAATCTATCATACTTAGAA
>JABUQX010137251.1:0-10172 GCA_015478945.1 Trachelipus rathkii | reverse complement strand
TGCAAAGAAAATACTAACATTATATATATCTACTGCTAACGCAGTCAGATCATATAATCTATATATATAATTTTCATTACTATACAATGTGAATTCTTCAAAAACCTTTCAATTCATACTGTATAAAGACAATCAGCTTTCTCTCATTAACTACATACTATATCTAATACATATATACTTACCCTTATACTTATTATTACTTTTATTTTACAATATGCTATTTTTGTAATATACCCCATTACCTGCGTTTAGTGACCTTGATTTAATAAAATTAATCTCAAATACTTTGGATAAATCATGAATCTATATTAGGATCAATGATACATGATTTAATATAATCTCCCTGTTCCTGTTGCGATTTGTTTGCTCGTTCTTAGATTTATTTGTCTTTATGATCATCTCGACGTGATAATGTAATATATAAATTCAGCTTTAGCGTATGACAATGACTTAATTAATATCAAGAGTAAATATCTAAAAATAAGATCGCTTTGTTTGGTTTTTAAGTTTAATTATATATATTGTTATTCACTAAGTTATATAGTTAATTCCGTCTACTATGTGAGTATTTGTTTAAAATTTTTCGTTTAAATATTTGAATATCTGCGTAGTACTAGGAATGAAGTCTTAAGTATACTCAGAGTTTAATTTTGTTTTCTTATTTTGCTTTTGAATTTTGGATCTAAGTCAAGGTTGTACGCCAAAATTACTTTTAATATTAATTATACGTCGCTGCTCCCAAGCAAATTAATGAAAAAAAGAATTATATTTCACAGTGTAAGCATCGGATTAATTTAATCATTAGTTATATCAGATATTTAATATAGAATATAGTACTATATATTATTATTTAATATTGTATATTATCTATATAATAATAATAATAGATATACTATATATATTTACATATATATATATTAATATATATTATATATTAATATTAATAAGATTAATTAATATATTAGTAATTACTATATATTAATATTATAAGTTATATTATATATATATATATAAAGATTAGTTAATATTACTTATGGAGATATATATAAAATAAATAATTTATATTATAGATTAATTAATTTAATCATGATCGATTAATATAATATCATGAATATATTACAAAAATAATAGATATTAATATATATTAATAATATGTATTAATATATATATATATATTAATTAATATAATTATATATATTATATATATTATAATATATATATTATATATTATTAATATATTACAGTATAAATATATATTTAATATATATAATATATTAATATATTATATATAGATTAATCATATTTAATTATTAATATATATATACTAATATATATAAAACTTTTATTATTACTAGTCACAAATATCTATATTAATATATATTAGGTATACATTAATATATTAATTATATTATAATAGATTTAATATTTAATATATATATATATTCATATTATATTATATTATTATTAATAATTATATATATTTTATATAATTATTATATATTAATTTTAATATAATATATATATATATATAATTCATTAGATATAATATTAATAATATAATTATATACTATATAGAATTATATATATATATTAATAAATATATATATATAGATATATATAATATAATATAATAATGTATATAATAATATATATATATATAATATATATAAATAAAATATATATAATAATTATAATTATTAATAATAATATATATATAATATATATATTATAGTTTATATATATTATAATATATTAATATTATATAATATGTATATGATATATTATATAATAAATTATATCTAATATAATATATTAATATATTTTATATATATATATTAATATAATAATATATATAAATTATATATATTATATATTTCATAATATGTATAATATATATATATATATAATATATATAATTAATATATATATTATTAAATATAGATATAATATATATATTATTAATTAATGATATATTAATATATATATATATATTATATTAATTATATATAATATTAGTATATATATTTATTAATTTATAGTATTTATTATAATATATATAATTAGATATATATTATTATAATATATATTATATATTTATCATTATTGGAATTATATATTATAATTAATATATTAATATCGTATACTTTATAGTGTTCACTATATATGTTATATAGTATATACTGATCATATATCATATTATATATATAATATATATATTTAATTATTTATCATTATATATATATAATAATCTAATTTATATATATATATATTATAATTATATATAATTAATATCTATCCTATATTTATTATATTAATATTTTAATTTATTATAATATTATATAATATATTATAATAAATTATATTAATAAATTAATTATATATTATTTAACTATATATTATTATATATTATATTTTATAAATTATATTATAATATATATATATATTATATATATTATATATATATATATATTATATATTATATATATATTTAATATATACATTAATATTATATATATTATAATAAGATATATATATATTAATATATATTTTACTTTATATTATATATTATTTTATATATATTTAGAATTTATATTTAATATATATTAATAATATATATTATGATAATATTGATTAATTAATATATATTATATAATTTATAATAATATATATAAATATCTATATCATATATTATATTAATCTATTAATCTATTATATATATATTAAATATATATAGGTATATATATATATTATTAATATATTTATATAATAATAATAATATAGTATTAATATATATTATATACTAATATATATATATACTTATATATTTATTTATATATATATTATAATATATAATATTATTACTATATTATATTAGTAATATATATATATATATATAATAATATTTAATATAATTACTATTAAAATAATTAAAATTTAAGGTTTTTCTTCACGCTGTATGTTCGACGCACCCCCTTGTATATTTCGCGTATTAGTCGACAACCACAAAGGGTATGATATAGCGCCACCGACTTCCAGTTTTAAAACCATGATCTTAATTATGTACAATCATTATTGCTACGGGAATCAGTTAGGCAATAATAAAGTTTCTGTTTATATAGTATGAGATTTTCTTGAGAATTTCTATCAAAGTGATACATAATGAATAATTGATGACATGTAAAGTTAATTTTTGCCTCCTATGTAAGGGAACAGAACATTTATTATTATTAGATCGACTTGTAAAACTACAATGTGATTTAATATATTTCATATACAGTATGCTATTGTTTGTTAATATTTAAATGTTATTTATTTTATTTTTGTTAAATATGAATATAATGTTGACGAGGTGAGAGATTCTATTTAGTATGATGTCATAGATATTTTTATGGTGTTTATCAGTTCTTTATATGCATTTAATTTAAACTGTTTTGTTGTTAAAGAAGATCTCTCATAAGTTTTTTTTACTTAACTTATCACTGTTAATTCTACTAGTTCAGTTAATAATATGTTATCTTTATTCAATAAGATGTTCTATGATTGAGTGTGATTAATCAATAATTTTCTATATGCTTTATTTACCATATTGATATTGTAGTATTGAGAATCCTGGATGAGCCAGTTGTGACATTTGAAACAGTCTAACGTCTTACATTATTTCCACTCCTACTCTTGATTGTTTATATATGTATAAGTTTACATAAGGGTAGTAGTAAAGCACATGAGTAATATTGAATTTTGTTATTTTGACTTAGAATATTTTCAAGTGAACATCGACTAGTATAAGTAGTCGGGTGGGATAAATGTGATTTTGATTTTTTAAAAGGACTAAAAGCTATCTGTTTACGATTAAATGCTACTTGTGTAGAGCATTTTCTCGAATCTTTTTCTTCTGTGGGATCTCCAAGTGTACTCGATATTAATTTTAATACCCTGTTTTCTAACTTTATCTTCATTCGCAATAGTTTAGACAATTGAGCAGTTAATTGTAATCACTGTTTTATTTTCTGTTTTGTTATTCTGTTTTACCTTATATAAATCAGTAACAAATTGATCACTTTTTAAGGTGTCATAATAGACTATTTACTTAAATACTTAATATTTATCAAATGCTATTTGTAATGTTTGTAGTGGATTTTTTATGATTGAAATGGAATTACCAGGCTTGTGCTACATAACCGAAACGTCTTAGATTAACAAATGATGTTTAAAACTTCATGTTTAACACCATTTCTTTAATTGATTTTTTTTGTAGTCTTTGTGTATGTCTTGAAGTTATTTGACATATTAATATTCGTGGTTGTGATTGTTCGCCAGTTTGAATTGTCTAACAATAGTGATGTATATTTTGCTTGTTCTTTATCACATTTCACCCGCTACTTCTTATTCATTATTTTAAATTACAATTATCTTTACAGTAATGTCTCAAACTGATAATCACTTAGGCAAATGTAAAGAAAGGGATACTTCCCCCTTGCCCTCCCCCATTAATTCTTGGTGTCGGGTTATATATATATTTACTATATATATATATATTTATGAAAATTATATACTATATATATATAATATTATATATATATTATATATTATATATTGAAGAGGGGTGTTATATATATATAGTCATATATATTCTATATATATATATATTATATATAGTTATATTTATTTTTAATATTATATATATTTATATATAATTATTTAATATTATATAAATATTATATATATATATATATATATATATATTATACTATCTATTATATATATTATATATATATTATATTAATATATACTATATTATATTATAAAATAGTATATATAGTATTATATATAATATATATATATATACTATTATATTTATATAAATATTAATTTATAAATATTTAAAATTATAATTATATAAATTTTTACTTATAATAATTTTTTATTTATATAGTATATATATATATATATAATATATATATATAATATAATATTATATAAATATATATATTTATATATATATATATATATAGTATTATTATATATTTATAATATAATATTGTATTTTAGATAGTTAATACATATCTTATATTATTATATATAATTATAACTATATATTATATATTATATATTTATATATATTATATATATATTTATTATATATATATATATATGCTTCTTCCCTTGTACAAGACTATTATTATATATATATATATATATATATAATAATATTATAATAATATATATAGTATATATAATATTAAATATACTATTATATTAGATATATATATATATATATATATATGCATATAGTATATAGTAATATTTATTATATATATATTATAATATCATTATTATATATATATTATATATATATTATATATATATATATATATAATATATCTATATATATATATTATTATAAGAAAAAAATATAAATATATATATATATTAGTACTTGTATATATATATATATATATATATATAATAATATATTTTATATAATATATATATATATAACTATATAATATATAAATAATATATATAGTTATTATATAAAAGAAAAAATAATATATATAGTAAATTATAATATATATATACTTAATATTATACTATATATAAATATTATATATATATATATATAAATACTATATCATATATATATATATATAGTATACTATATAATACTATATATATACATACTTGATATAAACACTATATATATTATATATAAATAAATCATAATAATATATATATGAGGTGTATATATATATAACTATTATTAATACAATTATAATTATAATAAAAATAATATTATGATATATATTATATAATATAATATAATATATATATAAATAATTATTATAATATATATATAAATATATATATATATATATATATAATATATATATATAAGTATAATATAAATATATATATATATAATATATATAATATATATAGTATTATATATATTATAAATAATTAAGGTAGAAGGTCTTAGGGCCTTTTATAGGAATAGCAGAATGTTTGTGGTGAGAGTCTTAGGAGGGGAGAGTGAGAATTGTTCTGGACGTGGAGAGAGAGTTGGAGACAAGATGTGTATTCGTTTCCGCCTCGTGGCTTTCCAATTTATATATGGAGAGTTGTCTTGCAGAGAATGATGAGTGTCGCGGGCAGAAGGGGTGGAATTGATGGACTGGTAGGGGTGATAGCTTCGGGCGGAAACGAGAACATTATACTATTTGCGGATGACTACTACCTTTCGTGGCGAAAAGTCGTAGCGGTCTATTTGGTTGATGGAGTTTGAGGAGAGTGTGTGGACAAAGAGTCTTAAGAATCCAGGAAGGAGTAAAGTGTAGTGTTGAGGAGAGGAAACAGATGGGGGATGAGTTAGGAGATTAGGTGAGGGAGGTGTAGTACTGGAAGAAGTAAAGGGTTTTCAGATATTTAGGGATTGGATTTGGGTAAGGAAGGAGATGAGAAGAATAGATCATAGTGTTATGTGAAGGAATCGGAGCATTAGGGTGGTTTGAGGGAATTTATGGAAAAGGGGGATTTATCACATAAACCAAGATAAGTATGTTTGAAAAATTTGTGTCCAGCGGTACTACTATGGGTGGTGTGTAAACAGGGGGGTGAATGCTATTTCTATATATATATAATGTGGTTGAGATTGAAAGGGTCTGAGAGCGGTTTGGGGTTTAAGTATTGTTGTGTAAAGTATGTATGAGTTTATTTAGAGAGAGATGTGTTGCACAGAATTGTTGGTGTGAGAAAAAAATGGTTGTGGGTATAGGTTTGCAAATGGGGGCGGTGGGTGGGGGTGGGTGGGTGGTAGGGGTAGTGGGGTCGTGGAGGGGACGAGTAGTCGGAATGTTAGTCTGTTTCTCATTTGGACCATCTCGGCGAGCGAGAATGGAGGAGCATGAGGTGTGGGTTAGGAGAGTTTGGCGAGCGGTGAAGGGGATGCTAGGCGGAGAGAATGTGGTGGAGATATGCTGGCATTGTATGGCAATAAAGGAAAATGTTGGGAAGAGAGGGTATGAAGGCGTGGAAGAAGGTAGGGTGTTGGTAAGAGATAGAATGGAATTTGAGGAGTGGTGTGAGGGCGAGAATGAAGGAAATTATTGATAGCGTAAGCGTGCAGCGTTACCATCTACCCCGCTTTTGCGGTTTAATAAGTGCTTGTAAAATAATAATAAATAATAATATAATATTATTATATATGTATATATATATATATATATAAGATATATAAAAATTATTAATATTACTTATTTTATATGGTTCACTACTTACTATCTCATCTATAGTATTATGTATATAATATATATATATATAAATATATATTACCGTAATATATAGTTATATTATATATATATTATATTATAATATTATATGTAGTATATAATAATATATATATAATATATTACTATATATATATAGATTATATTATATATATATACCTTATATATAATATATATATATTATATATATATATATATATATATAATTGCTAATAAGTAAAATTTAAAGTTTTTCTTCACGCTTGTCGCACACACCCTGCATTTCGAGACGCACCTCAATGGGTGCGCGCACTCTAGTTTGAAAACCACTGATCTAGTGTACAAACATTTTGCTACGGGATGTTAGGCATATAAAGTTCTGTTTTATATCTTGAGGATTTTCTTGGTTTCTTCAAAGTGTATACTATAATATGAATGAGTATTTTTGCTACTTTTATTCAATGTACAAACATTTTTGGTAAGTAATTATGTATTTAAGCTTACAATGTATGTTTGAAGTCTTCCTTATTTTTTAAAATTATATGTTACGAGGTGAGATTCTTTTAGTATTGATGCATAGATTTTGGTGTTTGCACAGATTACAATTTGGTGCATGAGTACATTGCAAAGTTTTTTAACTTTACCTTATACTTCATGCTTTAGGAAGCAGGTTGTATGTCTTTTCATTGTATGTTTTTAGGTGTATAACCGTTTTCTTGCTTTTATTCGTATGATTGAGTGTATATTGCATGCTTTAAAACATTATTGATCTTTTTGTATTTTAAGTAGTGAAGTAATGAGTGTTTTGTTGTTTGTATACAATACACGTATATTTTGATAAATGATTTTAGCTTAAGCTTTTGTTGAATGCTTTGTTGGTCCTCTCAACCTTTAGATTTTAATATTTTTATTTATTTTCCATTCATATTTTAGAATTGAGTACTTTTGATGTTATTTTCTGTTTTTATTTTTGTTTTTGTTTGTTTTTTTGTTTTACTTTTATATTATTAAAATTGATCACCTTTGGTGTCATATAGAATATTATAAATACTTTAATAGATCAATGTTTTAGTATGTTGTAGGATTTTGTATGTTGTTGAATTACCAGCTTTGTATAACACGAACGTCTTAAAATAACAAATGAGTTAAAACTATGTTACTAATTATTTCGATTAATTGATTTTTTTTTGTGAGTTTTTGTGTATGATGATCATGGATTAATGATTCGTTGATTTGTCGGTTGTCAAAATGTAGTGTATGTTGTTTTGTTCTTTATCAACATTTCCACCCTACTTCATATTCATATTTTAAATACATTTTAATCTTATACAGTAATGTATCAAATATAAATCACTTAGGGCGATGTAAAGAAGACTTGCCTCCACTGGGGTCGGTTATATATATATATATATATATATATATATATATATATATATATATATATATATATATATATATATATATATATATATATATATATATATATATATATATATATATATTATATATATATATATATATATTATTTATTATATATTACATAAATATATTTATATTATATATATATATATATATATATATATATACATATTACATATATATTAGTATATATATTATATATTATTGTTATTATATATATATATATATATATATATAGGTATATATATATATATATATATATATATATATATATTTCTACCACACATATATGTAGTTTCCTTTTATGGAAGCGAAAAATTAATGGCTTTGAACTTGATTTCATATATATATATATATATATTATATATTATTGGTTATTATTATTATTATTATATATATATACATATATACATATTATTATTATTATTATTATTATTATTATTATATATATATATATATATATATATATATATATATATATATATATATATATATATATAAATATACATATATATATATAAATATATATATATATATATATATATATATATATATATATATATATATATATATATATATATATATATATATATATATATATATATATATATATATATATATATATATATATCCAACTCTATTTTTCGGATCATATGAATTTCATTTCACAACGTTTTGAAAATAATCTATTCTCCTTTTCAAAAAATCACTCAAAATGAATTTTAGTTCATATGAAATATTATAAAATACTATATTATTACCAAAAAGAAACTTACAATGAATCGTCAAAGAAATAAAAATATAAATATTGGAGATATGGATATAACGTTATTATGATTTTTGTGTGGTATATTTGACCTTATCGTTGTTGAGAGGATGCCTGAGACTGAAATGGAAAGAATTTCTAATATTCGGAGATTTGTTAGTTGTTTAGTCTGTGCCAGAATTGAAAAGTGGGTAGGGGTTTGTGGGTGATTACTATTATTATAACAATGCTCACTGATGCTGGAATGAGAAGAGGTGTTTAGAAGGCATTTTAACCGGAGGATCTGCTTCGGTGCTAATCTATTCTCACAAAAACTTGAGGAAATGTCCTGCCAGCTTGGCCTGCTTCGTAGCTGTCCCATGAGAACTTGTAGATGTCAGAAGAAGGGAGAAGATCTGGAATCATATATTTTTGTAAAGGAGAGAACCAATACTAATATTTGAATTTAAGATCAAGACTATGTTAATTTGCGGGAAATTTGCTTTAAAATTAGTTTTCCTTAATTAAAAAAATAGTGTGATAAATGGCATATTGATATATAAAGTCTTCTTCGGAATGTCTTATATAATATATTATACGAAACACCTCATCAATGTATATAAATTATTACCAACATATAAATTATTGCTTTAACATTTTACAAAAATAATCTAACACGGGAAATATCCCATTAATAATTTAGATAATATCTCATAGTGAAGGGCGCACGAAAAAATTTTGTA
>JABUQX010137250.1:0-10000 GCA_015478945.1 Trachelipus rathkii | reverse complement strand
TGTACTATGTTTCTCTCTGTGATTACGCAGTGGGTTCATGGGAGGATTCTGAGAATCTATGAGTGTCAGGCTAGTGACGACTGGCATTCCTCCATGTTTTGGAGAGTGCCGAAGGCTGGCCCCCTGTCCTCGTTCTTCCCTCACCATACGTAATACTAGGTACATTTCCTCAGTGACGCATATGTCAATAATCAGGAAAAGGAACAAGCCGCTCTGATCCTTCTAACTATCATCTATGGCTCTCTTTTGTAACATCATGAATACTTTGAAGCTCTTAACTCTCATTTGGATCATCAGGTCTCATTCCCTTTTTCAGATCATCAGTTGTATTTTTCGACACTCAGGGTCTTCGTGGTATGCTATCTTATCTTGATTTGGTTTTCCACCCTTAGGGAGCTATGGAGAGTCATGGGTGGTAGCAGTCGATATATCAAGGCTTTTGATCAGTGGCTTACATGCGTCGCCTCTCTAAACTCTTCACTTTGGGTTTCCTCAGCTTCTCATCTATTTCTCTTTGTCCAAGTTTTCTCTCTGAATGCTCTCCATATCCTTTTCAAATTGTTGAACAGCTTGCTCCTCTTTCCTGTTAATTGTGGTGTGTCCTCAGGGTTCTGTTTTATCTCCCAACTTTATTCCTATATTTCATCAACGATCTCCTCAGCTGTCCCTCTCTAACTGTTCACTCTATGCCTACAGGCTCACTCTCATTCCTCTGTTTCAAATCTACTCCCTCTTTTGCATCTAGGTTTGCCCCTCGTCTTCAGCTTTCTGATTCTATTCTTTCCGACCTGGATGGGATTCCGGGTGGGGTCGTCCTAACCTTGTGAAATTCAACTCTTTGAAAACTCAACTGCTTTCATCTCCCTCTCCAAGAAACCCAACTTTCCTATTTTCTTCGATGGTTCTAACATCTCACCTATTTGACAACAAACATTCTTGGTCTGATCCTTACACACAAAAAATGTTTTGGAAGCACTCATATCACAGCTTGATTTGGAGTGACCTCACCCATGAGCTGGGAGTTCTGTTCAAGTTGGGAATTGCACAACTGCACCAGTTGCTCAGTTATAAGGTGTATTCATAGTGTTTGGAGTACTGAGTACGACATCTCAGGGAGCTCCAAACTCCACCACTTCTAATGGATGATTGAGTCTATTCAAAGACTAATAAACTGTCCCCTACTTTTAAACTCTCTTGACCTCTCTCTCTGCGACGTGACATTTGCGCCCTATCTCTCTATAGGTACTACAACGGTAGATGTCTCTCGGAGTTGATCGCTCATTCCACCTCATTAAAAATCTGCCTTTACAGGGCAGGGGGTGCCATGCCCTCGCATGAATTTTGCGTGAGCATTGAAAATCCCAGACTCGTTCGTTGTGGTGCCTCCTTCTCTGTGCTGTTCTGAACTCTTACCATCTTCTGTTTTCCTACTATTTAAATCTTCACTCTCTTTTGAAACAGTCATCACCTGAGAGTTTTACATTAGGCCTGGGCTTGAGTAAAGACTTTCCCGTATTTGTTTCCTGCCCCCTCTTTATGAAGGGAGCCCCTTAAATGGGCAGAGCAGACAGTATTCTATAGTAAAAAGCAAATAAAATAAAAAATATCAAATATTTTTTGTTAGGATATAGTCATACAAGTAGTAAAAAACATACAGCAATTCAGACCTTAAATCTCTTAATATTTTTAGATTTGGACCTTGATATGGACTAAAATACAAACTATTATATACCTTATATATATATATATATATATATATATACTACTCTCTATATATATATATATGCTATATACTCTCTCTCTCTACTCTCTTTATATATACTATATATATATATATATATATATATATATATATATACCTATCTCAGTTTGGGAGGTTTGATACTTTGCTCGGGTTCAGATTGCCCATACTACTGATATATACTAACTATATATATATATATATATATATATACCACACTATATATATATATATATATATATCTTTATATATATACTATATATATATATATATATATATATATATATATTCATTCCTACATAAACAATCTCTCTAAATTAAAATTATGAGTATTGTATAATTATATTTCTAATGTTCTTTAATTTTAATTTTCAGAAGCCACGTGTTTTTATTCTCATAGACACATGGCGACAATTTCAATAATCTTTTTTATTCTCTATCTTCTCTTAAGTTGTAGTTGGATTATGATAGAACATCCTTACAAACATATTTTTTCTATTATCAGTATAATTTTATTGCTGATTTTCATGTGAAATACATTTTCTTTTAGGATTAAAAACATCAGATACATTTCATTTGTTTGATTCATCATTTTCAGAAAAAATAAACCAAGCTAAGAACACTCGAAATCTTTTTTTCGAATTTATCTAAGTAAGTCCTCGATGCGACTTTTTTTTATTTTACAAACTACCTCTTAAGTTTCATATGTTCCTTTTGGACTTCAAAGAATACTTCCCAGATAATTTCGAACGTTCTATTAATAACGGGTGTCAAATTTTCGTTCAATCCCTTTGTTCCCATTATTCTTCGTGTTTTACTTCTATTATTTATAGTCTAATTTGGGATATACTCTGAATTGACTACATATTAATTTTTTTAATTTTTTTCCCTTTTTTATCTTTTCAAACATAAGAAAACTAACATATTATTCAAAACGGGTGAATAAACAGTTCAGTCTTCATTCTCCCAACTATGCTCGAGTTTCATTTTCTTTCTTTACAGAGTCGTTTTATAACTACTGTAAGTGGATGATGAAGAAAATATTTATTAACTATATATATATCTATATATATATATATATACCATACCCTATATATATATATATATACACTTACTATATATATATATATATATATATATATATATTATATATATATATATATATATGTATATATATATATATATATATATATATATATATACTGCCTATATATCTTACTATATATATATATATATATACCATATATATACCTCATATATATACTATATATCATATTAAAAGAACTGATGTGGGAAAATAAAGAAATTATATACAGGTCAAACCAACATGTTGCAGTTGAATCAACATACTCAGGACAACTCTACTCAGCTGAGCTATCGCCTAACCCGTTAACGGGTTGGGGATATGATCGTGAGTGTGATATCGATCTGCCATGCGTTGAAACTGATCTTTACAATAACTCTATTTACTATTCAAATTAAGCACAGTCTATTGCGGTATATATACATATATTATACTTATATATATATATATATATATATATATATATATATATATATAACATATACTACTATATATATATATCTTTCTATATATATATATATATATATACCTTTCTTTATCTCTTCTATATATATATATTTCCTTGTTTTCGTATTATGACGTGGCAAAAATAGTGAAACTTTTCAAATGAATACGATAATGGTTTTGCTGTACTGTTGCTGTATCCCGTTTAAACATTTGGTAAGAATTTTTTTAATAATATGTGTGACTGGTGATTGCAAGATGCGTTACTTTTCGGTTAGTGAGCGCGACCAAACTGTCTGGGCGGTCTGAATGTAATGGCAACAATAATAATAATAATATGGCAATTAGGATAATAATATAATAATATACAATAATAATATGTAATAATAATAATAATAATAATAATAATGTAATAATGTAATAATAATAATAATAATAATAATAATAATAATAATAATAATAATAATAATAATAATAATAATAATAATAATAATAATAATAATAATAATAATAATAATAAAAATAATAATAATATAATATATAATAATTAATATATTTGAGAGAAAATCTTTCTCTTTAAGGAATTACCTTAACTCTAATGCTATTCATTATTAAGGGTAGATAATATTTAGGAATGGTTTTGAAACAAATTTTATATTATGATTTTTATCAGTCTGACAAGTTTTCCATGCTTCTTTATCAGTTTTATTCCCTTTTCAGCAATGTTATTTGTTCGGGTATATTAATAACAGAATTTTCTTGCGACCAGTGAGTTTTGGAGCATTTTCTGTAGTTCTGCAAATATTTTCCTTAATATTTGAAAGAATTTGTTATATTGTTCATTCTGAAATTTTTGGTTGAAACCATATCTCAAGCCATAAGCTATGAAAGTAACTGATTTTTCAAGTATTGATCTCCATTTTGGTAGAAGAAAATAACAATATGAAATAAATTACTCCTACTCCGTCGAGCATTATAGATAGATTGTGTACCAAAATAATTGTCATTTCCACATGTTATCGATACTGTAGCATAAAATATATAAAGGAATACAAATGTTCTCATCCAGGTTATACTACTGTGCTCTCTATCTCAGACATACGATTCTTTAAAAACCTCTGTCTTTCAGTTATTTATCAAATAAAGTTTACTTAAAATCGAATTCCAGTTTTCGTATTATCTTATAAGTGAAAATATATTTTTAATAATGCAACTCAATATGATATTTGTCAAACTGGGTACATTCTACAACGATGTGAAACATTTCTCTATCTTGGATCATCAATGAAGAGTTGCTTGGATTAAGCTGTAGTATCACAAATTATCATTTAATGCTAACCATGCAGCAACAAAGTCATCCAAGAATACAAGCTATTCCACTTTAAATATATTTTAGATGGATCAACTTTTCACCTTGATTGCCTAATTTGAAAGACATACTACTCAGTACTCCTCTTTATTCTTAACTTCGTGCTGCCGGCAGTCTTTTACCATGAAAATGCATGCCATAATCTTTGTCTTCTCAAGAATATTTGTTATTCAATTTTTGCTCTTCAGCTCATCAAATCATTTGTTTTAGATAATGAACCTGGGAAGGAGTTGGCTGACTCTCACAACTTTTGCCCAAGACTTCACATACTTTTAGTCATAGTTCAGTGTAGTTCATGCTTAATATGGTTGGCACAGCTATATTTTTTTTTCTGTCTGATTTACTAGGAAAGATTATGATTCTGAGAACTGGTATCAGAATTTGTTATGGAAGTGCTTGAATTGTCATTAATTAAACCGTAATGTGGCACACTTTCATTTTCACCATGAGCGCATCTCTGCCTTTTTGATGAATGAATTGATGAAATTGGAGCAGGATTATATGATAAATAGCTTATTTTTCCCCAAGATTCAATCTGTTTTTTTATACAGTTTCTTGTCATCTTCACACAACCATTGCCCTTCTGGCTTTGTAATGTCATGTAGAGTATCTATTTTTTTAAAATTCTTTTTTTGGATATCTTTGATTTTTTCCATATTTTCATATTAGATTATTAATACTATTATGCTATTAATAATATTATACTCACTAATTGTAGGAAGACTCATCTTTTTCCACAGATTAACTAATTCTTCAAAAATAATTTTAACTTTTGTTTTTGTTTTGATTTTTAATTTTGATTTTTGTTTTTTTTTAAAGGTAACCTAACGTAATCATTGAAATTTTCAATTCTTGTCAAATTTCTTTTGTCGTCTTATCGTACTTGCCTACTTGGTAAATTTTTTGTTGAAATTTTAGCATTCTTGTCAACTGTATCATCTAAATTAAAATAAGTTATTATATTATTAGACTAAATTATTGAATTAGAGTAAAATAATACTATTTATTATAGGAGTTAATCTGAAAAAGAAGATAACCATAAAAAACTTTATATATACCTAAAAATTACTTATATATATATAATATATAAATAATATATCCATATAATATAACTATATACATATATAGTAATATACTATATATATATATAGTAATATAGCTATAAATAATATAATATATATTATAATACTATATCAAACTTAATTTTCCTTTTCATTTTTTTTTTTTATTTTTAGAAATTTGTCGGGAAACTGGTGCGGTGCGATCCAAAGGCCCGCACCAGGATCGCACCGTTAATTTTTCTCGTGCTCCTCACCCCACCGCACCTTTATACTCTTCTTTCGCACCGCACCGCACCACGCACCGCAAAGCACCGCTCCGCACACGGTGCGTCGGCCAACCCTACATCGATGTATTGATAAACGGAAAAATATCGGAAGTGTTTCTTCATCCATAACACGAATGAATCGAGGCATAATTTCATGGGCCGAGTTTGCTTTTCGTACAGCGTCGTCTATTTATAGTCAATTTATTCAAAATTTTATTGAAACTATAAACATAAAATGTACAAAAATAAATACAAATTTTTTTTTTAAATAATTGGTTTATAGTTTCAATTCAGTATTTATAATGATCAGACTGAACGGAACTCTACAATTATCTATTTTCGTTCAGAGCAAGAACGTGATTAAATCTTTGAAGAATTCCATAATGTCAAGTACAGGAATAATAGTTGATTCCTTATACCGCAATTTAGAATATTTAGAGGTATATTTTACCTGGAGAGCCTAGGGTTGACCGTTTACCCGAATAAATATTTTGGTATACGGGACGATGTACAAACGAAAATTTCAAGCAATTGAGAAAAAGTTTGTTTTCTCAGGCTTAAGAAACGAATTAGGTAATCCGTCTCTAGCTTTCCAAAATCATATTTTAACTGGAAGAGTCAAAGTGAGTATTTAACTACTATATAAAGTAACAAAATAGACTCTTCCAGCAGTTTTAATCTAAGAATATTTCTAAGAATCAGCACTCATCTAAGCCACTTCTCACTTAACAAAATGATTATATCACGAATAATTAATTAAATACGAGAACCCGAATAAGAGCTTCTCAAATAATTCTTAATAGATGTAAACGATCGTCTATTCTTTGAATTTTATACTTTGAATATTTGAACACCGAACGCTACGAGATTATCACCAGAAAAACTTTGAAAGCCAAAAACTGTTCATTCTACAGAGTTTCAATGCAAATAAATATTTTCAGCATGAAATCAAAGTGTAAATGATCTTAACTGTACGAACTCAAGCACGAAAAAATAAAATGACAGCATGACGCGATCGACCTAACACCTTTTAATATTTGGCAACCTCTATGTTTCTAGGAAACTTAGCTTCTTTTTAACTGAAATATTATCCTTTTCCAACAACTATGCAAAATATTTTTAATTATATATACATTATATATTAGTATATTAGATAATGCTAACAATAGCTATACAAATATAAGCGATTATGATCTTCATGGTATATATATATATATAAATATATATTATATATATATATAATTAATATATATATAATATATATATATATATATATAATATATATACTAATATATATATAGTAATATATATATATATATATATTATATATATATATGATAGGGCGTAATTCGCCACCGACGACCTGACCGCGACCCCTTTCGCACCTTTCTGACCGCGACCCTATTTTGAGCTCGGAATTTTATTTTTTTACACTGCCCTTGACCTTTTGGTGCCTCACCCTTTTTGGTCTTGACTTTTTTCGACCAAACCTTCGTCTTCCATGGAGGTCATTTTGAGCCACGGATACTCTCTCTCTAAGGCAACCCTAATTTTTTTGCACCCCCAATTTTTTCGCAGACCCTTAATTTATATGCAACTTTCGAAGAACGGCTGAGACGCCAACACGGTTGCGCAGCAACCGTCTGTCAGTTACCCACCCTAATATTTTTCGACCAGACCCCTTCGGTCATTCCAA
Source organism: Trachelipus rathkii (assembly GCA_015478945.1). NCBI lineage: Eukaryota > Metazoa > Arthropoda > Malacostraca > Isopoda > Trachelipodidae > Trachelipus > Trachelipus rathkii. The sequence continues at coordinate 2,339 of JABUQX010137250.1, read as the reverse complement.
TGGGTCAATTTTTGGCCCACACCTAATTTTTGACCAACCCTTTGGATCTTCCATGGGTCATATTTGGCCCACGGTAATTTTTTTTGTCCTTCCTTTAGGGATTAGCCCTTTTTTGATGTCTTAACCTTTTTTGCCTTGAACCTTTTCTACCAAGCTTGCCAGAATACCGAGTGTAATTTTTATGACCCACAGGAAATTTTTTGCCCTCCTCTTTAGGCGCGTTCAGCCCATTTTGTTGATGTCTTTAACCTATGATTTAACCATGATAGTTTTGGCCTACCTTGCAGATACAACGGCGGTCCAATTCTTGGCCCACGCCTCAATTTTTTGCCCACTCGTGGCCACCCGTCACATATTCGATTCCTAACTTGAGACGTATGTATAGGATCTATCCGCTAACTCGAACAACCTACACACACACACACACACACACACACACACACACCACAATTAAAAATATTATATACACACCAGATAATTACTTTACACACGCAGATTTACTTCAACACACACAGATTTACTGACACTTATACACACATTCACCGATGACACTATATACCACCCAATTCACGAATATGGCACTACATGTTACACATAGACACTTACATTTACAATCTAGAACACACACGTACAACAACACTACCAAACCTTTGAGCCGCCAACTTATGATGCCTCAACTTTAATGCCCCCGCTTTGATTGCCTCACCTTTGTTGATGACTCATCTTTGATGACGTCATCTTTAGCGGTTCATCTTTGATGGGCCTATATTGATGGTACAGGTTTGGTGGTCTCCAATCACCGTAAGAGGTATCTAGTGAGTGTTCTATGATTATTCTATGAGTGCCAGGAGAGTGCCAAGTGAGTGCCTAAGTGCCACAGAGTGCCAACTGAGTGCCAAGGGAGTGGAGTGACAATGAGTGTCAATGAGTGCCAACCATATTGCCAAGTGCATGCCACATAGTGCCACTGCCAGTAGCCACATTTTTATCAAGGCCTTTTTAGCCTCCCTGAGCCCAATCAGCCCTAAAGGGGTATCTACCCCTAGTAATAAGGTATGAGGAAAATACGAATGGTAGATATTAACAAGTCTGCATAGATGCTTCACGCCTATAATAGAGTTTAGTATTTTCTAACACTATATAGCCAATGACTGCAATATATATCTAAAGAGCTACACATTTGAGACAGGGCCCGTAAACTTTTCAGAGTCCGCGTCCGCAGGCCAGCCCCTCCGCCCGCCGCGTGCGCCCCGCAGGCACAATATCTACCGCCGCCCGTTATGCGCCCGCAGGCCAAATTTCGCGAACCGCCCGCCGCGATGCACACCGCAGCGCACGCATTTCCCGCGTACCCGCCGCCGCGTGCTTCGCAGAACGGCAATATTACCGCCCAGCCGAAACGAGAAAATATGATACTTCAAGGTAAAACTGTCAAGAAATTTCTTTTCAAATATACTATGAGTCATTCATTTTTTACTACAATGTTACGAACATTTTATTAAAAAAATTTGCATATGTACATACCTTAAAGCAGTAAGCAGTAAATCAATAGAGTGTTACCTAACACCTATAGGGAATAGTAAGGCTTTGTTTACTCCTTTACTGCTTTAATCTCTGCTTAGCTTTACTACTCTGCTTTACTGCTCTTAAACCCTCTGCTTTACCGGCTTTAAACTCATATACTTACAACATTTAAAAGCAGTAAATCAGTAAATAATAAGAGCTGTTACCACACCTAGGGCATTTAGTATGCTTTTGTATTTACTGCTATATGCTTTAACTTTCTGCTATTATGCCTTACTTAAATCTGCTTTAACTGCTTCAACTACAGATTTACTGTTTAACTATCATAATTATCAACATTACATACCTTAAAGCAAGTAAATCAGGTAATCAATAAAGGATGACATAAGGATTAGTATCTTTGTCTTATGCTCTAAATTTCTACTTTACTGCTTTATTTTTCTGCTTACCTGCTTTAACATCCTGCTTACTTACCTTAATCCTTCTGCTTACCTGCTTTAACTTTGCATTTACGTTCTTAATCTTTCTGCAATTAATGCTATATAACTCAAAATGCTTACTGTTTAAACTTATAACTTCATTAACATAAGGGTTTTCTTTATATATTCTTTTATTTTTGTTTATTACTTTTTATTTCATTATTTTCTATTTTCATTTTTGTTTAATACATTTTAGTTTAAATTTTTAAGTAAGAATAAAAAAAACCAGATTTTTTAATAACATTTATTTTCTAATAATAAATATACGAAATTATTAAAAAAATATACTTACAGCCTCTAAAAACAGAATAAAACAGATAAAGCAAATATTTTTTT
>JABUQX010137249.1:2500-10272 GCA_015478945.1 Trachelipus rathkii | reverse complement strand
GTTGTACTTCGTTCAGTTGCCCCTGGAACAAAGTGTTTAACCGTTTCGCATTTATCATTGAAACGCTTTCGCGTTTTCGTTTTGCCCTTCATATATATATATCAATTTGATTTACTACTTTGTAGAAAAATATTTATATATATATATATATATATATATATATATATATATATATATATATATATATATCTCTTTATCTTATATATATATATATATATATATATATATATATATATCATCCCTCCACCTCTGCACATTCAGCAACTCCTGAAAATACTCCTTCCATATATCGGCCATCTCTTTTCCCTCCAAAAGTGGATCTCCTCTTTGTTCAAATCTAACATACGTTTCGGGCTCTACATATAATTTCTCATAGACTTGTCCATTGTGTATATAAGCTTCATTGTACCCTTCAAGTCCTTCGTCGGTCTCGTCCCTATTCTAATCCTCTTAGAGTCTTTACTTCTTTTCACATATTCTACATGGTTTCTTGCAATTACGTATTCACTTCCACTTTCCTCCGTTCTCGTCCTCATCCATTATATATATATATATATATATATATATATATATATATATATATATATATATATATATATATATATATATATATATATATATATATATATATATATATATATATATATATATATATATATATATATATATATATATACATATATATATACATATATATATATATATATATATATATAATAACATATATATATATATATATATATATATATATATATATATATATATATATATATATATATATATATATATCTCTCTCTCTCTCTCTCTCTCTCTCTCTCTGAAGCTGGGTGCTTAGGACCGCTTCATTAAGGTTGATTGAGAAGTTAATGTTCTTACAATTTTTATTTTCCTACTTCTATTTTACAAGTGAGGGTTGGACCCCTGTCCTAAAAAAAACAAAAAACATTTGCATAAAGCAGCATTGCCTAGTTATTACTATTCCACATATGAATCATATTCTGCAGGAAGAATTCCTACAGAATATGAAGCTTATGTGGAGTAGTAGTACAAATGATTATTAGTTTGAGAGAGGCTGTTTTATGTATATGCATACACAGGCAGAAAAAGGATTCTCCCTGGTATAAATTTGCATAAAGCAGCATTGCCTAGTTATTACTATTCCACATATGAACCATATTCTGCAGGAAGAATTCCTACAGAATATGAAGCTTATGTGGAGTAGTAGTACAAATGATTATTAGTTTGAGAGAGGCTGTTTTATGTATATGCATACACAGGCAGAAAAAGGATTCTCCCTGGTATAAATTTGCATAAAGCAGCATTGCCTAGTTATTACTATTCCACATATGAACCATATTCTGCAGGAAGAATTCCTACAGAACATGAAGCTTATGTGGAGTAGTAGTACAAATGATTATTAGTTTGAGAGAGGCTGTTTTATGTATATGCATACACAGGCAGAAAAAGGATTCTCCCCGGTATACATTTGCATAAAGCAGCATTGCCTTTGATATGAGTCTCACACAGTACAAAAGATTATTAGTTTGAGAGAGGCTGTTTTATGTATATGCATACACAGGCAGGAAAAGGATCCTCCCCGATATACATTTGCATAAAGCAGCATTACATTTGGTATGAGTCTCACACAGGCACATATACTACAAAATTGCCTAGGTTATTGTAACTTTCTTTGACGCAGAGAGAGAGAGAGAGAGAAGAGAGAAAGGAGAGAGAAGAGAAGAGAGAGAGAGAGAGAGAGAGAATTTTGGTGGATTTACCTTTGCGCTACTATTACCCAGCTTAGCCTCACTCCAAAACTGGCTTATGTAACGTTACGTCCGCTAGGGTAGATATAGTAAATGACCATCTATGCGACCTTCTATTTACTAATTTCGCTAAGATATGGTGTAAAAAGTTGGCTAATTCTAACATTTTTGGGCTGTTCACCTCTGCCACTACTATCACCCCAGCTTAGCCTCACTCCAAACTGCTATGTAACGTTTACGTCCGCAGGGCTTAGATATAGTAAAACCGAGTCTATGCGAGACCTCTATTTACTATATTTCGCTAAGATATGTGTAAAAGTTTCTAATTCTAACATTTTTGGGCTGTTCACCTCTGCACTACTATCACCCCAGCTTAGCCTCACTCCAAACTGCTATGTAACGTTTACGTCCGCTAGGGTTAGATATGTGCGGAAATAACGGCCTATCCCAGAGCCGTTATTTCCCACATTATACTTAAAGATACATGCAACTCTTAATCTCCACCTAGTTTTCTCCTTACACTAGTCTCTAACCCCTAAGTTTGGCTAATTGCTTGAACTGCTACTTAAGCTTACTGCGAATTTTACACTGGCATGCATGAACACTTCACTTGGTTTTCCTACTAGATTTTAGGCATTCTTTTTGATACGCTATTCAATCTAATGCGTTTTCGTTGCAACCTATTTCTAAACCTCAGCTTTAGGCTCCGCCGACTAGTCTAGGTTCGCCTAACTTTGCTCTAACCTAAAAATGTACTTAATAGGCTGCCCTTATTCTAAACTCACCTTGTTTTTGGGTTTAATTATTTAACTAGTATTCATTTGCTTGTATTTTAATATAAAGTTGTAATTTGCTATTATTTTGTACTAATTCTCTAGAAGGAAGCTACGTGCTGTTGCGATTTTAAAAAGTGATAATTCGGCGGCTTGGTGGCGTGGCTTAGTTCCACGAAACTACCACCACATCTTAAACATAGGGCGTGTTCGGCTCTACTCTGTAACTTTGTAGTTCAGCTCTGTAGTTCAGCTCTGTATAGATGTTCTTTCCACTTCCACAGAGAGTACCTTTCCCACAATTATATTATATTATATATATATAATAATATATATATATATTAATATATATTATATTATATATATTATATATATATAATTTATTTTTTACCAAAGATCTATTTCCTTATTTGAAAAGGTCATATTACTCATATATATATTTTAATTATAATATTCTCTCATAATAATGTTTTCGTATCATTATGTTATTTTATTTATCTAACTTCCCAATAAATTTCACAAATAGATTGCTATATTTTTGCAAGTAAAGATTTGGTTATATTTCGGATATTTACTATTTCAGTAAGAAGTATCTAATAAGACTAAGATTAGCTGACAAGTAACAAGAATATCATTATCCTTTATTTTTTATATAAATTATGTTATACTTATGTGCCCCCCCGAACTCTGTAAAGCCCCCCCGGAGAAAATTGTCTGAAAGAAACACTGGATAGGAGTCGCCTCTGATATATATATTGTACATATAATATATATTATTATATATTATATATATATATATATAATAGTATATATTTATATATATAAATATATATATATATAATATATATATAATATATATATATATATATTATATAGAGAAGGAGAAGAGAGAGAGACGAGAGAGAGAGAGCAGAGAAGCTTTCAAAGTAAACACTAGATCGATGGTCCTAAATAGCATGGAGGTGTTTACAGAGGAATAAAGCTTCGGAGTAAAGTAGAAAATTCTTTCGCATATAAACTTTAAACATTTCTAATTTCAGATTAAATTAAAATTTAATTAAAGAAAAAAAATTAACATAAAAACTAGTATTGTCCTGTATTATGTGGTATTACTTTCATATTTTTATAAAATCTAATTTAAAAGTAAAATACGCGATAGTATTATTATAGAAAATGTTCTTTCCGCTTATAGGCCTTACTTCTTCTCTTGTATGATTAGCTGACCTCCTTCCCTCCTCCTCCTAAGTCAGACAAATGTTCCCATCATCCAAAAGCGCCTGAAAAATACACACATTGAGCTTAAATGGTATTTTATGAAAAAAGAAAAACTGCTTAAAAATTTCTAGAAGTAAAAAAAAAATATCGTTGATTCCGATACTGAAAATAAAATATCGATATATTGGCTGAAAAAATATCATCGATATTTTTTCAATACTATCGAAAAAAAATATCAATATCGATATATATCGGTCCTCTTGCGGCATCCCTAAGTTAGATAACTTACTATCTAATAAGTAGGTAAGGTGGCAGCGCCCATGCGAGTAAAGTGCCCATGCCATTTTTCTTAGATAGATAAAATAGAATCACGGAATGGTTGGCACCACTGTATACGCCTTTAAGGGATACCTCAGTGTTTGTATTGATGTTGAGTTGAGAGGTATGTTTCAATGTTATTTTTTATTTTTTTTTATTTTCTTCCCTAGAAGTACTTTTTATAACCGTAATACATTAGTTTTATACAGCGTGTTTTCTTTTCTTTCATTTTTTTAAATGTCACATACAAAAACTTGACTATTTTCAAGTATTTTTATTGAAAAAAAATCGATAATGATTATAACCATATTTTGTAAATATTTAAGTTATGCATAAAAAAAGAGGAATGAGGTAAAGTGCCTATCTAATCATGGGGCAACTCGCCTATATGGGCGCTTTGCCCCACCAATACAATTTAACACCTTTTCACTACAACCGATCATAATAGGTTGTAATTATTTACTTTCAAATTATTATTAATATTATTATTATTACTGTATGTTATAATATAATTATAAGTAGCCACTTGAGCGACCATCTCTGTCCAAAAGGTCCTCGGACATCCCCATTAGGGATTGATAAAGACATAGTACCCCTCAAATTTGGTATACCCCTTTCCTATGACGTAACCTCGTCGTAGACGAGGTAACGTCCCCGTGGGTCCCCCGAAGTGGCCGGCCCCTAAAGAATAGAAAAATGTTCATAGAAGGTTGAAATTTGGAGCTTGCATAGATGAAGTATGAGTAAGGAGGAGTCGCGTCCGGCACGGTGGCGATGACGGAGCGGTGCTGTGTGAGTAAATAGTGAATTAATGATGTTAGAGACATCGGATCCCTTCAAATTTGGGTATACCCCTTTCTATGACGTAACCTTCGTCGTAGAAGAGGTTATGTGCCGTACACCTCCCGGAGGGTGCCGCCCATAAATAGAAAATATTCAATGAGAAGTTGAAATGTTTGGAGCTTGCAGAATGAGGTATGAGTAAGGAGGAGTCGGATTCGAGTTGACAACGGCACCGGTGCTGTAGCCGGAGCGGTGCTGAGTTAGTAAATATTTGTTAATTAGGAGTGTTAAGAAGACATCGTATCCCCTCAAATTTGGCATACCACTTTCCTATGACGTAACCTCGTCGTAGGGACGAGGTCACCGCGGCCGTGCACCCCCAAAAGGGGTGCCGGCCTCAAATATAGGCAATGCCCATAGAATAGTGAAGTTTGGAGATTGCATAGAGGAGGAAGGAGTAAGTAGGATTCAAAGGCGGAGTCGAAGCCAGCACCGGGGCTGGAGCCGGTGCTGTGCCGAGTTAGTAAATATTTGTATAATATACAATATTATAATATACAATTATATATAATATACAAAGCGCCCATGGGTAGGCGCACTGCCCCTTCTATGTGGGCACTTTACCTCAGGGTAGGGGCAAAGTGCCTTTTTTGAAAAATAAAATAAAATCGATTTTACTCGAAAACATGTGATAGGAGAAGAGCATACTTTTGTGGAAATATAAAGCTTTAGGTGTATAACCATATGGCATTGAAAAATTAAAAATTGACACAGTACAAGTCTTTTAATTCACTTTCGCTACAGTTAGATAACTTACTATCTAATAAGTACTTAATTATAAACTTAACTATTTGTCTACAATAAACCCGTTAATACCTGATGCATCAGCTATCAACTAGGTATAAAGGTAACCCTAAATATAGGAGTACCTCCACTACTAACTTAATACAAACGACTTTACCTATCACTATTTGTCACCAATACAAACCACTTTCTATTCCTACCCTTCACTGTAGCCTTCACCACACGTTATCTGACCTTTCACTATGTCACTATGGAACCTCTGAACCATCCACTTTTCCACTTTTAACACTACTTATTATTATCCATAATTATTAAACTTAACTACTGAAAAAGGAAATAAACAACATTAGATACATTACAATAAAATACTAAAACTTAAATCTATTTCTACTCTACAGCCTGACTTTGGTCAGACCCACTAAACAAATAAACTATACTATTCTACAATCCGCCTCTCTTCATTAACCACATCTTCTCCGTCTTTTTTGAGTCCACAACTATCACTCCTGAAATACACAAACTTTATCAATCTTATGCCTTTCTCTCCCACACCTTTCACTTGTACAAAACATACACTTTACACTGCACTACTCTCTAGCTACTACTATTGCAACTACTACTTTCCAAGCACAAGCACTACTCTACCCATCACCACTACCACTATTCCTACATACAAACACTAAAACTAACTCACTACTTTACTCTCGATCAGACAAATCTGAATCCCGATAATACCCATACTTCATCAAAAACCTTTCTAACACTTCCCCTTCACTTTCATAACTAGAAAAATGCTCAAAAACTCTATACAACCACTCCATATAAAGCTCACCCTCTTTACGTCTCATCCATCCTTCATTTACATTTGTTACTTTAGCACCACGCTTATCTTTCTTCCTCTTCTTTCCTTTATTTCCTTTTTCTCTCATTCCCCCCTTTTCTACACTTATATCTTCACATTGTTTTACTTCCGACTCATTTCTCTTCACTTCCACACAACATCACTCTGCTCTATTCCTCACTTCCTTTCTTTCTCTACTTCACTACACTTCAATGTTCCACCAACACTATTACACTTACCTTCCACAATAACATCACTCACTTCCACTTCACGACACTTACTTTCTTCTACTACACTACATTTCACTATTACACCAACATCTCTCACTTCGTTTTTTACCTCTACTTCTACTTCTATTTCATTGCTCACACAGCGTTTAACACCAACATTTTTCTCTACATCAACTTCATCATCATCACCCATCCACACTCTTTCAAGAACCACTACTTTTTCACCACTTTCTCCCATACTCTTGTTCACGGGACTTCGCCCTATTATCCTACAAATACTAGCATATTCTTCTTCAATACTCTCCTCCACATCGCACACACTCCTACCTCTTCCCATTCCAACATACCGATGACCATCACCGAGACTGTCCACTACTTGTCTGTCAACACTACCACCATAGAAAATCATGTCATCAACAGCATTACTACTACCACTTTCTACCTTATCTACTACCCTACTTCTACCTCTATTAACACCACCAATACTACCATAGCCTCTTACACTACGATCACCACTGTACACACCTCTACCTCTACCTCTCGACGGACATTTATACGCATAATGAAATTTCGACCTACAAATGTTACATTCACTCACTACATCCTTATCGCTTCACATTCAACAATATGACCACCAATCCACTCTTTTCACTTCTGGCCCAGACACACGTTACTTGAATAACCAACTTCCTCTCACCACTCTCACTACATCACTCTTTCTCTGTTTTCCCTTTTCTACCAAAACCTTCACATGTTTATTCAACGCATCTCTGAAGTTTACGAAACACCCCACTCATCTTCCACAATTAGCCAGAAAACCAGTTGTTCTGTTGACTGTCATCACCATCTGTCCTGTCCAATAGATGCACACATTTCATATCTTCTCCTAAATCCACTTTACACAGCAATCTTACAACTTTCTGTCAATCACTCCTCTCCAAAGCGTGCATAATTCCCGTCATTGATTCTGAGTTGCTAAGTGTGGTGCTGTTTTAATATAGAAGTAACTCACATAATTGTCATACCTATCCTTTGCTTCTCT
>JABUQX010137248.1:0-17500 GCA_015478945.1 Trachelipus rathkii | reverse complement strand
AAAAAATATAAAAACCATAACAAAAAATAATTTGTAAACAAAAAAAAATCAAATAAATAAAATAAATAATTAATAAAAATAATAAAAATAGTAATAAATATATAAATATTCATACTTCATTCAAAATAAACATCAAATAACAAATAAAAAAAATACTTAATAGAAAAATATAAAAAAAAAAATATATATATTTAAAAAACTTCATATAAAAATATAAAAAATATAGAGACATTAATACCTGGTATATAAAATAACATAAAAATAAAAAATTAATAATATATATTATCATATGTAGAAAGTTTAAACCAATGCTGATATTAAAAAAATATAAAAATATAATAAAAATATATAATACTAATAAAATATATATAACTATAACAAAATATAATATATAATATATTAAATAATCCCAAAACATATAATAAAAATAATATAAACAAATATAATATATATAAATAATATAATCATATATAACATAAAATATAAACGTTAAAAAACTAGTTATATACTTAATCTACAAACATACTAAATACTAATATACAAATAATATCAAACTAATACCTGACCAACATTAAAATAATCTACCAGATCTATTATATATTATATTATTACTCTATCATATATATTACAAATATCCTCCTCACATTATGTCTTAATAGATTGTATGAGAGAACGAAAGAAATACTACTTCTTACAGAAGCATTTACATATATAATAATTGATGATAACTTCTAATTGTGTGAAGAACTTTCAATACATGTTCTACATAACATTTGATAATAAATATGTATAATACAACATCAATTACAACTCTACACTACTAAACAAATTAATTAATCCAAATAATACATATATAATCAAAATATATCTAATTAATATATATTATTTCATTATAATATATAAAATCAAAAAAGAAAAAATAAATTAATAAATTACAAAATTAAATATATAAAAAATTACAATTAAAATTATTATTATCATAATTTATATAATAAAATATATTTAAACAATATCATTATAACAACTTTCTAAAGAAAAATTAATTATATATCTAAAATAATAATTTTAAGAACTATGAATTATAGTTAATTAATTTAATTTATTATTTATTAGCTATTTTAAATAAATTATGTTTTATTCATATTCTATACAAATATAATTAAAATTTTAGGTTACTGCATATCCATATTATAACAGATGCCGATAAAATAAATATCACTAAATTTTAATTACTCATAATATATTATCTAAAATATATATTATTAATATATTCACAAATAATTATTATTTTATACATATATTAATATTATATTTAGTTTATATAAAAATTTTGAGTAATAATTATATATTAAATTATATTAATTATTATATATTATTATTTAGTAATTTATAATATTTTTATTTTATATTTTTAATTTTATATTTAATTATTTGTACGATTATCTCTTTATATTTTATTATTATATTATTAATCTAATTATTATATAATATCATATATATTTATTAGATTTAACATTATATAAAATATATAATATATTTAAATTCAATTATTATTAATTATATAAATAATTAAAAATAATATAATTTTTATTGATTATTTAATTAGTATTTATTTATATATATTATTATATTATATTTATTATTTTTTTATTTTATATTATTATATAATATATTATTCTTTAGAATAAATATAAAAATCATTATAATAATATATACTTCCAATTCAATACTAATATTATTTAAATTTTGAATAACTTAATTACTAGGCCAGAGCGACTAATACTAATCTAGTGTATATTTAATAATGTAAAAAATTCCCTTATAAAATATTTAAAGATTTATTAATTATTCTCAGTTTATTTATTATATTTATATTTTAATTTTAAATTTTATCTTTTCTGTCTATATAAATACCATAAATAAATAATATTAAATTAAATGTTCCTATAAATGAGATGGTAATACGACGAAAACATTAATGTTATAATATGAGATTTTTTTAATTTTTTAGATTACTTATTTTTAGATATTATATAAGAATGAATTTATATTAGATATATATTCATTAATTATATATATTAAAAATATAACATAAAGTATAATTTTATAAATATTAATTAACATAATTAAATATTATATATATAGTGCTAGATATTACATTATATTTAAACTATCAATAGAAATTAAATATAATATAATTAATATTATAATATATAACAAAAAATTTATATAAGCCGAAATAAATTAGCAAGCATGTAAATTTATTAATTATAATTATTAATAAATTTACATTAACACTTTGCTAATTAATATAATTTAATTCATTATTATTATTAAATATATTAATATATTCTAATAAATATTTCCTATAATTTAAATTATTAATTTAATAAAAGAAAATCTTATTCTTTAATTTTTTATATTTATTTTCATTTTTGTTATCTAAATATTCCTTTTACTCTCTGTGTCTGGGTTCATTTTTATTTTTATTCATTTAATAAAGTGAATCGATTAAACTCTATGCTCACTTGTGGTCTGTTTTTGATAATAATGTTTGTATATCGTCGATCCTTTTTATTAATTATTTTTAAATTAAATTGATATATTAAGAAATACATTATAATAATAAAAAGTCTTGGAAATAGTAATTCATAATATTAATTCATACCGGCTCCATTCTCTTTCTTTAACATCATTCAGAATAACTATTATCACGATACCTCATCCTAATTAATATACTCTCACTATAACCTACTAAATATAGCAAAAGTCAGGGACAATTTCACCAAAAACATATTCAAGATAAAAAAGAGAACAGTCTATAATATTAAAATAATATACTACACCAAACACAATTACCCATTAATTAATGTCATAATAAATAATAAATATTTCCTTCCAGAAAATTTTGTTATAAGATAGAACATAAATATAAGGCAAAAGAGGCAATTATATAGTGAGAAGAGTTTGAACTATAATCATATATATATAAGTAATAAATTATAATTGCTAATCAAGTATCTATAATATATCATACATTATGGACTCCTAGTGTTAGATTAGAATCAGAGTTAATTTTGAATCCTTCAAACTCTAATTAATAGTAACTTGACTTGATATTTTTCATATAAACATTATTGAGCTTATGGCTAATTTCAACTTTTCAAGTTTCAACCCTATTTATTAAGTAAAAAAAACTCAGCAAAGTACACTTCTAACACATTTCTCATTTCTTAGGTGATCGCAGACATAACGAGAAAGATTAAGCTTATCTTGGAATATAAATGATGGCAGTGAATTTTACTGAACAGTAGTGGCTGGAAAAGAGGAGATCCCACATATAACAAGCTGGGAGCAGTTGCTGCAATTAAAATTTTTGTGAAGAGTACACAACCCTTTTGATACCAGAGCGTCGCAAAGATTATAGAATTAGAGTGGTCAGGTCATAGAACATGTGCCATTGTAGTGCTCGTAAAGAGAGGAGACCCAACCTCTGGTGGAAGTGGAACAGATAGAATCGAGAGAATCGTAAATTAAGGAACATTTTACACCAATCTTTTAGTCATGGACTCGACCCTATTCAGAAGATGGGTGGAACTGTAGCCCTTCCTCGGGTGTGGGAATAGTACTCGGTATAAGGGCAAATAAGAAGATAACTACTCTACTTTTAAAAAAAGTAAACTAGCACTTACAATGAACTGAAGATGTCTGCTGAATTCTTTGTAGACTCAAACGATATACTATAATTAGGGTGATATGTTTAAAAATATGAATATAACTAAATACTGCCGTAATGAATGTTACTTCAACCCAATGCGATCACAAACTTCATTAACCTACCCATAACCTGTTTAATTTTTTTTTTTTTAGCAAGATAATATACGTGCTTCGCCATAATTACAGCAATCTATTGCACCTTAATAATCTTATTTTACGTATTTATACGCTTATTCTTGGAGGGCAAGACATTCCTACTCTGTTCCTTAAACAAAAATCCTTGTACTTTAAACCCTTTATATAATTCCTTAAATACCCAAAGAAAAATAATACGTGTAATTACACTCGACACAAAGAAATGAGAAAACAAGTAACGTTCATAAAACATTGCACTTAAATAAATAACGCTATAAAAAAATACCGATAGGTCAATAAGAAGCGAAGCCAAGAACGTGCTGCTAAGAGAGGAACAAGAAACGTACTAATAAAATTTCATGATACGAAGCGAAAACAACTTTCCTAAAGAAAATTGCTGAAGTTATTAAATAGATTGAATTTTCTTGAAAGATCGATGATTAAAAATATCACTTTTCTTTATTGTTTTTAATTATACCTTTCACTTCATTTTACATGTGAGAATATAACAAAGATTTTCCTTAGCTTTAAACTGCGCGCTAAAATTACTACTATGGTATCTATTTAAATGCATAAATCAAAGGTAACTACCGACTTAAGCTTAAAATGTTAATTAATTATAGATATTTACATTTAAAGTTCTCTTCTGAAAGAAGATTTAAAGAAATTAAAAAATTAATATTAAAATTAAACTTAATCGACACTAATTATAAGTTAGTTTTCTTTTTCAAAGACGACGTCTCTCCATGAGGTGAAATCCATTTTCCACATCAATGGCACTCCCTTTCCTCTATAAAAAATACAATGAATAGTTTAGTATATTTAATCAACTAAACCATTTTTCTCTTCTCTTCCTATCCGTTCCTCTTTCCTTCAACATATAACCTCGTTTTTGTCTGCTATCACTCTTTCTTTCGTTAACACACGCTATCTGTACTTTTGTGCTTATCCATGTTATTTTATTTCTTTCTTTTCATTTCTATCATTTCTTTAATAACAGCGATGTCAATCCTCAATCTTTTATTCATCGCTCTGGAAAGGGAATAGATTGCTTTACTTAATGTTTTGCTATCAGTTTTTATTTCTATAGGAACATTTTTCCCTGTAATTTCTTTCCATATGTTTTTTTCAAATAAAAAGCTGTTTCAGCCCCTTCAACTAATGCTAACGTTTCTTCTTCTATTGTTGATCTTGCCGCTCTCTTAGCAACTCCCGATTTCCAGAATATCGGACACTTTTTCTTACTCTCATCTGCCAAACTAATTATATATTAACTTATTTGTGACTTCTTTTTGTCGACATTTTCCAATGAAGCGTCTGTGTACACTGCAAACCTAATTCTTCCTTCTCTTAACTCCTCCAGTTTTATCTTTAACTCTTCTCTTCTTATTTTCCTAATTACTCTACTAACTTTCTTCATATCCTTTCCATAAGCTATCTTTTTAGCCTTGCTCAAGTCACTCACACTATAAGCGACTGAAGGGGTTAAATTGTGGTCTTGAACAACCACCTTCAATAGAAGAATATAAGATGTTGAAGAGAGTAAGCGTTGTCACGATAAAGTGGCGTTTCATCCCGGAATCTGCTTAGGATTCATCGGTGGTGCTAGCAGCTTCCTGCACCAGACGCCACACGATCATCTGGTCTACTATGTTGACTCACCCAATTTAGTTGTCCTACTAATGATCTGTATCTTGTCGTTTCTTTATTTAATTATTTCTATTTTTTTTCCACAGTTCCATAGATCTCATCATCTGTTTTATATAATTTTTTTGACTCCTCCATAAACGTCCTTCTTCTTGTTTCACTTCCACTCCTATGTATTTAAATAATCTTTGCTCTTCTGTTCCTATTTTTAATTTTTTCTTAATTGCTCCTATGACTTCGAATATGTGATTTTCTCCATAGAATAAATCGTTCACGTGGGTATATATTACTCCTATTAGTTCATTATTTCTTTTCCAGCTAAATATTGTTGAATCTACTGAGCATTTCTCTCCTCCTACTTCTTTCATCGTTTTTACCACTTTATTTTACCAAACCTTAGCTGCGTCTTCCAATCCATAAAATGTATTCTTTAATTCCGTATTTTGTCTGTTCTTACTTCTTTTGGAACTCTCTCTTTCAAGTTTATCTCCCTGTAGATATGTTGTCTTAATCCTATCTTCTGATTCCTGTTTAGCGTGAATTGATCAACTTTTTGCAATACTTTGTAAGTGTTCTTTTATCATTTCTGCTTCTCTTCCTAATATGGACATACTTCTGTCGTCCTCTGTGCTTTTATTTGGTATTCTGATGTTCTTTCCAAAAACCAACTGATTAGGTGAATATCCATTTTTGTCCATTAAACTATTCTTTGCAACCACAGACCAAGATAAACTAACATTTCTTTCATGTTCGTCATCCTTCATTTTTCTGATGAAATCTTTAAGTAATCACACCATTTTCTCACACTGTCCGATACTCTATGAACTTTCTGCTGCTGTTGCCAATTGACCAATTCCAATTCTCTTGCATAGCACCTTCATTTTCTCATTTTGAAATTCAAGGGCCCTGTCCGTTAATTAAGAATCTTTATGAAGCTCCAAATATACTTATCCACCTATCCAAGATCTTTTCTACTATTTATTATGGTTTTTTATTTCTTATCCAGCAAGCCTGACAGCAACGAGTTCCTAAATCCACCATCACGAGGAACCTTTAGCCCTCTATTTCTCCTAAATCCATTGAAAGCCTTTCATTGATTGTTCTTCCTAAATGAAACCTACTCGGGTTATATATATATATATATATATATATATATATATATATATATATATATATATATATATATATATATATATATATATATATATATATATATATATATATATATATATATATATATATATATATATATATATATATATATATATATATATATAACGTATGCAGGTTAATTTCACATTCTTCACCGACTCTTTCTATGTATGTTCTGACTGGTTTCCAATCTTCCTCCCCTATTTCACTCTTATAAGCGTCCCTTACTAAATTCCATAACCTTTCCCCTCCCGGATGACCAAACTGTATGTTCAAACGATGCACAACCTTAGCACGATTCTTTTCGTTCAAGAAATCTTCCTTTGTACTCCCTTGCCATCAAACTCTCCCACAGTACTTAGCCCTCTTCTCAAAATAATTTTTAAGTGAATTTTTAATCTTCTATACACTTCACTTTCATATTATTAAAAACCCCTATGTTAACTTCATTTTCTTTAAGATTCAAACCAACATTCATATCTTTTAAAGATTCCCTTCCCAATAACCAGGGTATATATCCTTTGACAACCTCAGTGATAAGAAAAAGATTTTTATCACCCAACTAGTATGGTATATGTAATCTTTTAACAGCCCTATATACTGAATCTCCAGACATATATTTTCCTTCTATCCATTTCATTGACCCGCTGTATTGTATCCTTCTCATCACCACTACCACTACCTTTGCCTCCACCACTACCTTCACCTCCGACTCCTGCTCAGGCACCTGTTCCGACCAAGGCACAGCCCTCGGTTCAGGTGCCTGTACAGCTCCCTATACACTGCCCAACTTCGGCTTTTTCCGCAGCTCTACCAACGCTGACCACCGCACAGGCTCAGGCATTGGCTTCGACACCGCCACGTCCTCGTGCGCGCTTCAACACTCGTATACCAGCTCCGGCCGGCTCTTTCTTCCTCTGCTTTGCAACCTGCCATGCAGCCTTCATACCATCCAAGATCTTCTTCTTCTCAAGTTCCTCTTCGATTTGCTCTAGCTCCTTCCGATCGTCAGTAGGTAGATTGCGTGTTGGTAGGGAAGTTTGTTGGTCGAAACGTTTTCTCAACTAACTTGCTTTCCGACAATCACGCTGAAAGGGGGTCCTGAAGCCGTACAACTTCGTTACAAATTTAAACTATAACCAAAGTTTAGTAATAAGGTAAGCTTTGCTATAACCAATCTAATATCTGGTTATTAACATGTGCTCTCCGATTTTTTTTAATAAAACAATGGATTTCGATTATTTTGATAATCGAAGCACCATATTCTCAAGCGGTAGTAATCGATTAATTATCAGTATCGATACTACTTGTTTTTTTTTCGATTTTTGATAATAGAAGCAGTCTACAGCAACGTATGAAGTTATTTTTGGTCGATATCTTCTCTGGAGTACTGTTATATAGCTCGTTGACTTTTTTTATTTGATTTTTTATGTATTATGTCCTTCTGAAGTTTGGGGTGTCAGCGACTTGTCTAATATGTGACTGTCTAGGTTATACTGGATTGGAGTGTGAGCAGTTGAGGGAGAATAAAAATTATTTTAGCATCAAAAAAAGATTTTAAATACCTGCTGCCAAAACTCTTTATTATTATTATTATTATTATTATTATTATTATTATTATTATTATTATTATTATTATTATTATATATATATATATATATATATATATATATATATATATATATATATATATATATATATATATATATATATATATATATATATATATTATATATATATATATATATATATATATATATATATATATATATATGTATATATAAATATATATATATATATATATATATATATATATAATATATATATATATATATATATATAATATACAGGGTTGGTGATTTTTTGGATTTTTTTTAGAAAAAAATCAATTTTTGATTTTTGATTTTTGAGATTCGTGACGTCACATGAAATCGTTTGTAAACAGATTTTTTTAAGTTTGATATAGTATTATTTTCAACCTTAGGCCCTAGCTCTGAGCTCAAAATCTTAAAATAGGCCCTATAGACCAGTGGTCTTCAAAGTGGGGTACGCGTACCCCGGGGGGTACGCAAAAAGTGATACTGGGTACGCCAAAGAATTAACTCACGATAACTTTCGAATGTTTGATCGTGGCATTCTTCTTCCTCCTCCTTCTCCTCTCAGGTGTCCAATGCCTTTGCTTGTGATTACATATGATCAGGTGCATGGGCTCCTGAAATATACCTATGAACGTTAGGAAGGAGGGTGGCCCGGATGGTATTCCTCCCCTAGTTTTGAGGAAGTGTGCTTCCGTGCTGTCCCGCCCCTCGTTCTACTATATTCTCTATGTCTCAATACTAGCACTTTCAGTCAGTGTTGAAAGCATGTCCAACCTATTCTGAAAAAGTAAGCCGCTCTGATCCTTCTAACTATCCCTCTATAGCTCTCACTTGTATTCTATCTAAGATCTTTGAAACCTTTCTCAACTCTTTATTTCTTAGATCATATGAATACTCGGCGCTCGAGGTCTACTGACGATATACTTTTCTGTCTAATCTATTTATGGTTTTTCGCTCCTAGGAACTACGGGGGGAGGGGACTTGCGTGGTGGCGCTTGGCATTTCCAAAGCATTTGACCGAGTATGGCATGCGTCACTGCTCTCCAAGCTCTACTCCTTTGGGTTTCCTCCTTCTCTCTGTTTACTTATTCTAGTTTTCTTTCAAATCGCTCAATATATGCTGTTGTTGATGGGGCAACTTCTTTTTCTGTCAATAGTGTTGTTCCTCAGGGTTCTGTCTTATCTCCTACTTTATTCCTACTTTTTATTAATGATCTTCTCCCCTGCATATCTAACTCTATCCACTCATATGCCGATGACTCGACCTTCCATTCTTCAACTCATTTCAATTCTGCTCCCTCTTTTACTTCTAGAATTGCCTCTCGTCTTAATCTTTCCGATTCTATTCTCGCTTATCTGGATAGAATTTCCGGGTGGGTCGTCTCAACCTTGTGAAATTCAATTCTTTAAAAACTCAACTTCTACAAATCTCCCTCTCTAAAACACCTTCTAACTTTCCTATCTCTTTCGACGGTTCTCTCGTCTCTCCTGTTGACAATATAAACACCCTTGGCCTAAACATATACAAATAAATGTCTTGGAAACCTCACATCACAACGGCTGCTACGCTTGGCTCAAAGAAACTGGGGGTTCTGTTTAGGCTGCGAGACTTTTTTTCCTCTTCTAAGTTACTCCAGCTATACAAGGGTCTCATCCGCCTTTGTATGGAGCACTGCTCTCGTATCTGGGGGGACTCTGGTTTCACTCGGCTTTTGGACAGGGTCGAGTCAAAGGCCAAAATGCTTATAAACTGTTCTGTACTTTCCAATTCACTTGACCCTCTATCTTTTCGGGGCGATGTTGGTGCTTTATCTCTATTCTATAGGTACAGCAGCGGTACGTGCTCGATGGAACGTATCACTCGCGTACGCCAACTTTCACGACTCCCTCTTAAAACAATGGATGCTGTATCTGCGCAGGAGTTTTGTGTTGACATTGGAAACTCAAGACTAGTTCGCTGCGGTGCTTCCTTCTTTCCTGCCACCTCTGTTCTGTGAAATTCTCTTCCATCTTCTGTGTTTCCTGCTGAATTTAATCTACCTCACTTTAAAGCCTGCGTCGGTGTTCATCTGCGTAATTTGCACTAGAGTGTGAACTTTTGAGCGTATTACACTCCTTACTTAAATAGGGCTCTGCCCGTGAGTGGTGGTAACAACTGTAAAAAAAAACGCGAGGTTCTCTCATTGGTCGCTGTGTCTTATGTATTATATTATATTATATTATATTATATTATATTATATTATATTATATTATATTATATTATATTATATTATATTATATTATATTTTATTATATATTATATTATATTATATTATATTATATTATATTATATTATATTATATTATATTATATTATATTATATTATATTATATTATATTATATTATATTATATTATAGGCCTATAGGGTACAACTTATAATTATTTTCGTCTTAGGGGTACGCGATCAAAAAAGTTTGGAGACCGCTGCTATAGACTATGACAAAATGAAAGAGCAACATTAAAGAGTGTTATTTGTAATATTGATGAATATTACATCTGAAATAAAAGAAACATGTTTGAAACATGATCTTTTGTTTACATTTTTATAGTATAGAAATTTGTAACAGAGTAGCCTTGCTATGATATTATTATTATAATTTTTTATTTCTATTGAAGTTAAATCACTTAAATATCAAAAAAAAAAAATAAAATATATATATAAAAAAAAAAAAAAAATAATTTCTGAGTGATCTAATTTTATTTATTTCTTTATTAAAAATGATTTGAAACTGTATTGATGAATTTACTTATTATATAGATGAAATATACTTATCATTAATTAGGTGATAATTAGGATTAATTAGTAATTTAGAAAAAAATAAAAATTTGCCTAAAAATTAATAAAAGTGATTTGAAAGTTGAAACTGTATTGATTAATTTACTTATTATATAGATGAAATATAAGCTACTTATCATTAATTAGGTGATAATTAGGATTAATTAGTAATTTAGAAAAAAAAATAATTTTGCCTAAAAATTCAGGGATGGCACGGAAAAAATCAATTGCTATAAATCAACTGATTTTTTCACTTGATTTTTTGCTCCAAAAAATCATGATTTTTTTTTGGCTTTTTTGCTTTTTCATATATTTTTTTTATTTTTTTAAAAATATTTAAATGATTTAACCACAATCTAATAATTGTGATTTAACTTCAATAGAAGTAAAAAATTATAATAATAATACCATAGCACTCTGTTCCAAATTTCTACTCTATAAAATGTCAACAAAAGATCATGTTTCAAACATGTTTCTTTTATTTCTGATGTAATATTTATCAAGATATTACAAATAACACTCATTAGTGTTGCTGTTTCATTTTGTCCTAGTCTATAGGCCCTATTTTGAGATTTTGAGCTCAGAGCTAGGGCCTAGGGTTAAAAATAATACTATATCGAACTTAAAAAAAAATTTGTTTACAAATTAAATTTCGTGTGACGTCACGAATCTCAAAAAATCCAAAAAATCCAAAAAATTTAAAATTGATTTTTTTCTCAAAAAATCCAAAACATTTTCAACAAATCAACTGATTTTCTTACGTGATTTTTTTATTAAACA
Organism: Trachelipus rathkii; assembly: GCA_015478945.1. NCBI lineage: Eukaryota > Metazoa > Arthropoda > Malacostraca > Isopoda > Trachelipodidae > Trachelipus > Trachelipus rathkii. The sequence goes on along the minus strand of JABUQX010137248.1, from coordinate 5,655 downwards.
AATATTATGATTCATAATATTTGTTTAATAAAAAAATCACGTAAGAAAATCAGTTGATTTAAATCATTGGATTTTTTTGTTGCCAACCCTGTGAATACTGAATACCACACAAATATTTGGCTCAATTTTATTATTTTTAAAGTTATTACTTGTCCATTGTATATTCAAAAAATAGATAATAAATAATTTCCTGCTACCTTTTGTTTTATTTACATTTTGTCGTAAGCACGTCCTAAATTCGTCAATCATGGGAAATGGCAACCTTACAGAATTAAGGAAAATCCTTACGTTTGGTTAGCATTTTCTATTATCTACATTATTTTGAAAAATCACCTTTGAAATTGTGTTTAATATGTAATGTTAAAGTAAATGTTCTGCATATATTTATGACTTGCCCATTATTTCAACGACAACGAGCATATTTGAGACTGAAGTGTCAAGAATTGAAGTTATTATTTGATATAAATACTTTACTCTCTTCTATGTTTCCTGGAAATTACATACTTCATTTTTTGAGGGAGAGTAAAATATTCTCCTAACTATATAAAAATGCATAATTGGCTTTGTTACAAGGATTCTTTTTTTCTCTATATTTTAATGTCTTAACCAAACATGCTCTCATGCAAATCCACAAAGCACCCTAGGGCTTGTCAAATTCATGTAACTAAAATCCACCAATTTGGCTTAGTAAAAAAAAATGATATATGATACCCAAACCATCCACATGCCTTAATAACTAAGTTATGGTCATACATGCAGTATAACATTAATAACTACTGTAACTAAAAACCAGCCAATTTGGCTTCGTCTAAATATACTATATGATACCCAACCCATCCATATACCTATCCAACCCTTTCTTAAATGTTGCCATCGAGTCACACTCAACAACTTCCTGTGGCAAACCATTCCAAAATTTAACAACCCTATTACTGAATGCATGCTTTCTTATATCAAGATGGCATGCTTTCTTCTTAATTTTCTTGTTATGCCCCCTGGTCTCCCGTCCGTGCTCTACTATGAAGAATTTATTGGTCTCTGTATTATCAATAGATTCAAATTCTCCTCAACTCTAACCTCACCCACCATACTTTCATCGTTAGTTAATATTAAGTCTAATAGTGCATCGTGTCTTGTGGGTTCATGGACCATCTGGCTCAAAAAGTTATCTAGTATACAATTTATAAATACTGAACTACCATTGTCCGTATTAGGCCAGGAATCCCATTGAATGCCAGGAAAATTAAAATCACCCATTATGACTATACCTTTTTCTTTACTGTGGCATGCTGTTTCAATTTCTTTCACAATTTCCGCATCTAATTCTTGACTCTGGCCAGGAGGTCTATAAAATGCCCCTATTCTATATGATTTATTAAACATAAGGATATCTACCCATACCGATTCAATATCATGATTAGTTTTAAAGTCAGTCATTAATACAGATTGAATATTGCTTTTAATATAAAGCGCCACACCCCCACCCTTTTTTCCTCTACGCTGGTATAAATAAAGTGAATATCCGTCTATTTCATATTCCTGAAAGGAGTCTCCATATAATTCTTCATTAACCCATGCCTCAGTTATGCAAATAATGTCAAGATTCTCATTTATGGTATAACTAATCAGCTCATCTTTTTTATTTCTAAGGCTATGAGCATTTGATATTCGAAATGCTGCTATTTTTATTGCTATCATCCTTATTTGAACCTGTAACAACACTAGTTTTATTTATATCACCACTATTACCGTTACCATTGCTATTATTCGTATCCAGATTTAGCCCATCACCCCCAACTTTACCTAGTTTTTTGCTAAACAAGTCTCCAAACTGGTGCTGAAAAGCCCAACACCTTTACGACTCAAGTGAACTCCATCTGCTGCAAAAAGATCTTTATTCAGAAATTCTCTCCACAAATCCAAAAACCTAATATTTTCTGAAAAACATAAATTCCTAATCCTTTCATTTACACCTAAAGCCCTACTCCCCCATTCAGTGGCGGCTCGTCTATATGGGCTCCAGGGCTGCAGCCCCTCCAAATTATAACTGCCAGGCATAGGATGTTGATAGAAATATGAAATTTTTGTCAAAGAAAAGTGATCTGAATTTTTTTTTTAACAATTTAATACATAAAAAAGCAGTATTCAATTAAGAAAATAACAAATTAATGCTTTTTGCAACTGCAAATTGTTGGTACGATATTTATTTCAATATATCTAATTAAATAAAAAAAAGGGCTGTAATTTTGCTGCCCATAAAAAAAAGCCAACTTTATAAGTTCTTAAAAATAAGACATCTGGCAACTTAGCAAACTAAAGCATACTAAATTTCTATAGTACCTTTTGTAAAGTTGCTAGTTTGGCCTATTTTACTTCATAGCAACCTGGAATTTTTTCTCATATAAAAATAAAGAAACCGATGAACGTTATATCCGCATCCTTTTCATTTGTGATTATATATTGATCTGTAATTCTTCAAAAATACTGTAATTTTCATGGTAGAGTTTATTTTGATTTTTGTGAGAAAAAAAAAAAAAAAAATATAAAAAAAAAAAAAAATATTTGTGTTATTTATATATATATATATATATATATATATATATATATATATATATATATATATATATATATATAGTTATATATAATTACAAGTATTGTATATATATATATATATATATATATATATATATATATATATATATATATATATATATATATATATATATATATATATATATATATATATATATATATATATATATATATATATATATATATATTATTACTTTCTCTTTCTTCCTTTTTAGTATTATCGTCCTACTTCTCACGTGACCACATCCTTGTTTGCTATTGGTCAATCGATCCCGCCATCTTATCGCCTTGAACAAGCTTTCTGGAACCGCTCCTTTATTTCGTCCCAAATAACCTGTTTTCATTACAAACAATTCGCCAAATCTTATGAATATTGATCTTGTGAGCATCAGTGATTTTATTACAAACGTTTAATGCTCCATCAGTCCTCTGTGTAACCTTTGCCTCGAATAGTACAAGGTGTGTAATTTCGCCTTATTTTCTAAGGCCTAATTTTTGTGCTATTCCGTATCGAAAATAATTCTTTGTTATAATATTTAGTGAAAAACATTTAGTGAAAATTTACCTTTATTGTGCCTTACATTATTTAGATTTTAAATTACTTTTTAATATTTTATTCACGTATACAGCGAAGCTATGCGCAAATTTTTATTAATTAAATATAATTGTCTACCCTAAATAGAGATCTTAATCATAAATAGAGAACGCACTATTTTATGCGTAACTTTTATATTTCATACTGTAATCTCATTACTATTATTATTGTTATTATTATTATTATTATTATTATTATTATTATTATTATTATTATTATTATTATTGTTAATGTTTACAATATATTAATTATGTTTATTGTTTCAATATAGATTTTGACAACCGAAAACGAGTTTTGTTACTACAGCCTTCTGAAACTTCAGTTACGTCCCTGAACGTAACATTGGTGACCTTTCGTTGATGACCTGGAGTGAGTGCTGACGTTGTTATATATCCCAGCATTTCTGGAATCCTCTCTCGTATCAACAGAACACACACGGATCCGCAACCTGACGCTGGAAATCCATTTATTATATAATTATAAATATTTAATATTATATTACGATACAAATTTTAAATAATATCTGGGTGAATTCTGGCCCAAATTATCATTTTCAAATAATTTTTTTTACATTATTTTAGCCCGTAAAAGCGGCTTACTATATATTTTCCTCATCCATTGTATACCTTGTTGTAGTATTTAGTCTATTTTTTGGTCTCTGACCCCTATTTTTATCATATTTAGCGTATGCAAATCGCATCTTAAGCATATTTTTTTTTTTTCTCGTAATATTGTTTTCGAAAATTTTTTTTTTTTTTCAATCGTATTATATAAATATTTATCAACTATGTCCCCTCCTGACGCTGCAAATACTGAAAATATGAACGTAATATCACAACAGCCTGCTTCAGATAGGGAAACCCCTAACGCTTACACGGGAAAATTTGTCAACAACGATCTCGATTTGACCTTTACATTACTCGAGCTCCAGCTGGAATCCACCAATGAACTTGCACGATTCAGAGCCCTATTGAACATATTGCCTGTTCCTGTATTACAGCGCCTGAAAGATGTTTTACCCTCCTTACATTCCCACAACCAGCCCTATACTCAACTTAAAACCGAACTTTTAAACCGGCTGGGAGAAACCGATGCCGAAAAAGTAAAAAAACTTTTGACTGGTGGCTCTCTTGGAGACCGTCTGCCTTCAGTACTGCTATCAGATATGTTAAATCTTCTCGACGGCCCTCCTGTAGGTAATTGCACACACATTGTACGTCATCTCTTCCTACAGAAACTCCCTGCAGAGATGCAATTGCGCTTAGCTACCGTCGATCCTAATTGTTCACTGCAAGAACTCGCTACTTATGCAGATAGGGTTTGTAAAGCGAAACCTCTTCCGACAGCAGACATACCATCACAAGTTTCGCACATCACGGATCCCACCAGCAATAATAACTTACCACCAGCGTCTTTTTCGCATGTAAATGAGTCGGTTAATGCCATTCAACACCCACCTGCCACAGAATACGCTTACATTGTATCACAGCTTCAGGTCTTACAAAACACTATCATGGATTTAACAAATCGAATGCGTGCATTGGAGGCGCGTTCAACTGTTCCTCCTCCTTCCCCTCCCACTCCTCCTCCCCCTCCCCATCCTTATCCTCAACAACAATATCCTTATCCTCAGCAGTATCCTCATCCTTCATCCTCTCATCATCCTTATTCACTACCTCCTTCATACCCCCAGCCTCCTTCATACCCCCAGCCCCCTCCCAATGCATCAAATACTTATTCTGCTTACAATTATGGTCATAATTCTCGCTCTCCTACTATGCAACGACGTTCATATCGTCGCTCACCTACTCCTTCGCGTCAGTTCGCCTCTTCTCCTGTTGATTCTCAGGCTTTAGTTCAGTTTCCATCACATAACCAACAGGGTATTTGTAGGAACCATCAACGTTTTGGAGATCAAACTCGGTCATGTCTTAAGCCTTGTACATTCGGGAATTTAAACTCAAACACCGCTCCGTAAATTCGCTTGGGGTGGTTTCAAAAGCGTCTAACTTACTTTGTGTCTACGATCCATCCACCAAACTATCTTATCTCGTAGATAGTGGGAGCTCAATTTCAGCTGTACCACGTTCCATCCTCGGAAAAACTCATGCTCCAGAACCATCAGGCTCTTTACGCGCCGCCAATGGCACAACCATTAACACTTATGGTACCAAACGACTCCATTTAACGCTCTCGTTCCGTCGTGATTTTATATGGGACTTCACGATAGCCGACGTCACATTACCAATATTAGGTGCAGACTTCCTGTCCCACTTCAACCTTCTTGTTGACATGAACCACAACCGCATCATTGATTTTGAGACACATTTCTCATCCGCTTGTATTCGTGCATCTGCTTCCATCAGTGGCATACATCTTTCTCCATCTAATAATATTTTTGAATCCTTATTAATTACCGATTTTCCAGAGCTTCTTTCTCCAGTCTCCAAATTTCCTCCAGTCAAACA
>JABUQX010137247.1:0-16868 GCA_015478945.1 Trachelipus rathkii | reverse complement strand
GGCTTTCTTTAGCTTTATTCTAATTGCAAGCCCTTAATCTTGCCCACCTTGTATTCTGCATTTGTCATCAATTTTTTCTGTGTTCAACTTTTTGCTATTCTACCTTTCTAATATTTTGGTCAAGTTTTGTAAAACATAGTTTGATTTTCAAATAGTACACATTAGTAATGAATTTTCTGTATTCTTGATATTAAGTTTTTTTTGTTTCTTTTTCTTATATTTTAATGGAAATATAACATCATCCTCTTGCTAAGAATATTAAGTTTTCTTGTTATTCTAGCTTCCTTAAGTTTATAATTCTGTTGTCTTCTTGTTATCTCACTTTCTCTTAGCAAGATCAATTTTGTTATTGGTCTTTTCAGAATTGTTGTATTTAAAGATTCTTGTCCTTATATTTCACACTCTATTCTTACTTGTTTTGAGTCATTTGTAAACTTTACTACTTTTCCTAAATTCCACATATTTCTTGTTTTGAAGTCATCTATTAAGACTAAATCTCCTTCCTTGTGTGATTCTTTTTCTGCTAACCATTTACTTCTCTTTTGCAATAAAGGGACATATTCTTTGATCCATCTTTTCCAAAACAAATCAGCAAGATACTGAACTTGTTTCCATCTTTTATATAAGTAGCAATCTTTGTCCTGAAATAATCTTGGAGGAAAAGTTATATTACCTTTAAGAGTTAGTAGATGATTTGGTGTCAAAGCTTCTTAAGTTTTCTAAATCATTTGAAATTCTGTTATTGGTCTGTTATTTATAATAATTCTATTTCACAGAACAAAGTTTTCAAGTTATCATCTCTCAACCCTTATTGCCAGTTCGAGATGATTCCTTTAATATATTACTCACAGTTATAATATGTCTCTCAAAATGGATTCATCTGTCAATTTTTTGGTTGTTGGAATTTTCAATGTATTTTCTTTACTACTCAATAAAATTTTAATTTAACTTTTGCTAATTTCTTATTTTTCCCCCCAAAAATTTTAAATTTTTTTTATTCTTTGTTAGCTTTCCACAAAGTTAATCCATTATCTGATCGATCAAATTTCAATTGCCTCTGGCGCTTAAATCTCTCAGAGCATGATAAAGCCATCAGTATGCTATGAATATAAGCAATTTCTAAATGTATTGCTCTGCTACTTAAACATGAGAAAATTAATCCATATCTTTTTCTCTTACCTTCCCTCTTCCCCTTACTACAAGAAAAGGGCAAAGGCATCTATATCCAATTACTTGTATAAGGTGGTACATCAACATTTTAATTATCTTTCGGCAAATTCCCATCAACGTGCTGAGTTGGCCTTTGTATGGAGCTTTCTGCATATAATGCAATCTTACCCCATTTCTTAATACTTCTACTTGCTCCAATGATATGGTACTTTTCTCTAAAGCATTTAAAACTGTTTGTTTTCCTAAATTTCCATTAATTCTATGGTAATGTCTCTTCTTCGAACAGAAAATTGGTTTTGGCAGATAATTGGATGTTTAAAATCATAAGATACATCATTCAGATTTTTTATTCATTCCACCTACTCTTAATATTCCATTATCATCTATAAATGGTAGGAATTTTGCCAAAATGTGCCTTTTTAGCAAGGCCTCTTTCTTTTTTATTTTGTATTGTATATCATGAAATTCTTATTTTGTACATATTTGTAAATAGCCTTTTCTGCATCTTAAAATTCTGTGATTGTCATAGCACCTTTATTTTCCAGGTTTTTTTATGCAAATGTTTCTTTAACTTTAAATCCAAATGCTACTTTGTTTTAATTTCATCCAATCTGACACAGAATTTATGAGCTTGTCTGTTGACTTTCTTGTAGTTGTATGGTCATCACTGGTTTACTTTTATAATTTCATGTTCTCATTTCATCATCTAATTTATTTCTTTATTTTGGCTCAGATTGAGCTTTGTCTTTGTACAAAAATTCTGGACCAGTTCCATAGTTTATTGTTCAAAAACTCATTAACAGATATCCCTTTACTTGCTATTTCTGCAATATTTAGCTTGCCTGTACATAATTCCATTGGCTTATATCTGTTTGGGATCTGATATAGTTAACTATATTGATGTACAATCTTTTGAATTTTTTGATTCAATTTTTAATATATTGTAATACAATATTCACTATCTATCCAAAAATACTCGTTATATTTAATTTCATATTAAATTCATTTTTTAAAAATTTGAAAGTATGTTGACAGCTAATTTGGCTGCACTCAATAATAACTCTTGTATAGTTAAATCAAATTGTTTATTTAATGGTATCAATCTTGTTTAGATAACACCAATGAACAATATAATTCATTATTCTCTCCAATGAACCTTCTATATGCTACTGCAGCATATGCAATTTGTGCCATCTGAAAAATATGTAATTCTAACCCTTTTATACTTTACAATTTGATTGTATGGCCTAGGAACTTGAAAATCATCTAGCTTATTAACATAACTTAGCCATTTTATGTAACTTTTTTTTACATCTAATGGAATTTCATCATCCCAGTTAACTTTTCTATCGCATAAATTTTGAAATATTTTTTTGGCTACTAGTTGTACTGGACTAATAAAACCCAGTGGATCGTAATATGGAAAAATGCAAACTGAGTATGCTTCTTTTTGTCAAATTTTTATTTTGATATCTACCCTAGCTTTCATTAAATCTATTTCTGGTTCCAACTTAAGCCTAATACTTTTTGTGAAGGCAATTTATCTAAAGATAAGAATTTTCTTAAAATCTTTACTTAACTTTTTGTTTATAATATTTTCTAAAAATTTCTTTGAATTACTAGCTACTTGTTGCAGATTAGAAAACCACTCATTTTAAAATTTATTTAACTTCTTTATAAATTGCTACAAGCCTCATTTTCTGATTTCACAAACTTAAACAATCATCTACATAGAAATTTTTAAGTATGGTATCTTTGGCTAATTACTGAATTGTTCTGCTTCAATATCATTTGTAGTTTGCTTCAGACATAATTTGCAATTGAAGGTGACCTCACACTACCAAATAATGAACTTTAACTCTAAATTCTTCTGGAGTTTTTATTTAATTACCATAGGAAACCATAGGAAGGCTGATAATCTATCTTTATCAAATACCTGTCTTTGATAAAACATCTTTCTCTTTTCTGATAAAAGCATATTTCTCCTTTCTGAACCTTAAAAGGATGCCTTGTAAGGTTAGAAATATAGTCTGGCCCTGTTAGTAGACTATTATTTAAAGAAATACCATTGGTATGGAAAGCTGGCATTGAATACTACTCTCAATTTTTTTTTCTTTTGTGGATGATTACACTATGGTGTGTTTAATAGAATCTGTATTGTTTAATAATTCATGTTTCTCAATCTTACATACAAATTGTTTTAACATTCATTTATGTTATCACTATACTGTATAAAATATTCTTTGAAAATTTACCTTTTAAGGAGTATAATTTTGCTAAAGCTTGATTTTTGTTATTAGGAAAATGTTGATTTTCTTTTTTAAATGGTAAACAAACTTGAAATTTACCTGTAATTGTTCTTTAATGTATTTAACCTTATTCTTGCCACTTCAAATCTTCTACACTTTCACAAAACTTGCTCAGGATTCTTTTCAGAAAACTCTCTTAAGCAATATTTTTCAAGTAAATTATCATCTTGTTCTTGTATTTGTGTTTTATGACATCTTAAACTCATGAATGCTGGTATACCATCTGGTGTCGAACCTTGTAAAACCCATCCAAATGAATACTTAACTGCAAAGGGATAAGTTATAATGCCTTCTAACTACTTATAGGGTTTTAACAATTACTTTGATTCATTCCTATTAATAATCCATTTTTTGATTCTATGAATTGAAGGGCACATGCACCAAGTATCTAATCCCCATTTTTTTTTAATACCCTGGATAGATGGACCCTTTTTTTCCTTTTCCCCTTTAGGGCTATTTTTTTCTTTACAATATATAATTATTTATGGTTTCCAGTTCCTCATCTCAATATCATAAATTTCTAGATTATTTATGTATGTTTTTAATCTTATGTTCCCATAATGGTATGTAATATTCTATATCTTTCTGAGGTTTTATATATGACATACCTAGTTCTGCAGCTAAATTTAAGTCCATAAATTCAAAAAATGGCAAAACATGCTTGAAGAATATGTATCTAAGACCCATGTATGTTCTTAATCACTTTACTTTACTTTAAGGCTTTAATTTTAACTGGTACTGCAGGTAAAATAGCTTTTATTACTTACTTTTGTCTGAAAAAGTTTTTTGTTTCATTACTTCCTGATTTTTTTGACTCTACTTTCTTATCTTTTATTTTCTAACATACAGGCATTTTGCTCCTGAGGGGTTTGAGCCATCTTTCTCTTTCTTTGTTAAACTGGTACTATCTTTTTCTCTATCAGAAATGTTTTAAATGTTGCGTATTACATCTTTCAATTTTTCTGGTCTTTAGCCAGTTACTACTAAAATGATTGATTCTTTGAGAACACTTAAAGCATAATTTATTGTCTTTAATGAACTTCTGTTATTTCATCTTGGCTTTGTTTTCTAGAATTTGATTAATTATACTATGATTGTCTTTTTTACAAAATTGCAAAACTGTGATTATTATTATTGATTACTACTACTTTTACTACTACAATATTTCTTTTATTGTCATTATTATTATCATTTATTATTATTATTATTTTTATTATTAATTTTATTATTATTATATTATTATATTTTATATTATTATTTTATATTATTTTATGGTCATTATTATTTCTTTTGATATATAATGGATTAACTTTTCATTTGTATGTTGGTTGTTTGGGTTTTGTACAATGCCACGTTTTTCTGAATAGAGGTGTAATCATGATCCTTGCTTCATTTTTCACAAAACTTTGTAAATGTACTAAAGTTTACTTTTTATCTTTTTCATCATACTTATAACTTTCCTCCCCTTATCACGCTGCTTGTAGGAAAGTTTTTATATTCTATTAATAGCACCAGTAGAATTCAATTCATTCAATGGAGTAATATTTTCCATTGCATTATTGATAGAGTCTAAACAAAGAAAAATTTACCACAGCTTCAACTGATAAACTGATAGTTTTACCTCTTCCACTTTTTCAAATTCAAATTTTGATGATTTCAGGATTGTCAATTTTTGCTAACTTTTTAATATAACTTTTTTTCATCCAAATGTACACTTCTTACTATATTTTTTGCTTTACCTTCTGTATACTAATTAAATGGAAATGCTTGTTCATTTTCAGTTTTCACATTTTGCCTTCTCATATTGGTTTTTAAAACTAGCATAAAATCTTAAAATGTCTTCTTCCATTAAATATTTCAGCACATTGTTGACCAGATTATTAATAGGCTACTCACTTTAAACTTTTGTTTAAAATTTCTACATCATATACTGCTTCTCCTGATTATATTGTTCACCTCATAACTATTTATTTTAGTTTGTGTTAAATTTACATTTTTATTCTCATTTTTACAGAGGTATCGCTAATACTGAAAATGATTTTCTAATTTTTCTTCGATTTTTTAAACTGTGTTCCAATTTTTATATTGACTTTGTGTTTGTACAATCCAAACTTTCTCAGCTTCTTTTTTGCCAAGTATTGTTCATGGTCTAAAGTAATTTTATTTTTACTTTTTTCTATCTCAAGTAACAAAGATTGGGCTATTGCACTTTTTGAACTAGCTACACTTGCTTTACTCACTTTACTTGATACATTACTAGCACTATCTTGTGGTCTAATCTTTGGTTCATATTTATTCATATATTTTGAAATGTCAGTTTTTAATTCATAATATGGCTTTAGTTTTAATGTAAGCCACTGCTGTATTTTATCTGCCTCTACAGGTTCTGTAATTAATTCACTACAAGTATTTTTTAAGGATTCTACTTTTGCGTCTAATGTTAATTCATCGGTTTAAACCAAAGTAAAATCGAAGTTTTTAAAAAATATGCCATATTTTACCTTTAATTGTATTTATTTTTTTGTTCTGGGCAGCTAGTTTTCCTGAAGGAACCTTAAAACCTCCTTTAGTTTTTTTAGTTTTATTTTCATCTATATTTTTTATATCGCTCATTTTTTTTTTTTTTTTTTTTATTATTATAAAAAAAAAAATATTAAAATTAAATATTTATCGAACTCATTCACTCATTTTATTCTATATAAAAAAATAAGGGAAGAGATGTTTACTTTCAACACAAATTTATATATACAGATAAATTCTTATATATTTCATATTAAAGAAAATTTACCTATATATATTTTTATATTATTTTATATTTTTATTTTTGCTATGCTTAATATATTTTGTCAATCGGATGATCATCATTCCTCACATCTGAGACGACAGCTTTTTGTTTCCTCAATCAACATTAGAAGAACTTGATAACATCAGTGAGAAATTCGACATCAAGTTTAAACCTAGCTCAGAACCAATGTTTTTATTCTTGCTTAGTAAGGAACTGAACGGTTCTCAAATATAAAAATTAAAACAAACAAATAATATATAAAAGTACAAATACTAAATGCTAAAAGTAAACATAATAATTATACATTGGTGCATTGAAAATTAGTTATTCCTGTTAATAAGTGTTCTAAAATAAAAAATTTATCAATATTTTTTGGACTTTTTATTTATTTTTGTTCCTTTTTATGCTTTTGTTTGAAACTCATAATTTATCTTATTTATATGTAATATTATAGCCACATTACACAACATTTTAATACTATAAAAACCTATTATTCTAATTTCTGATGTTTGGATTTCAGAATGGCTGAGATTTGGGAGGTGGCTTATATTACTCAATTTGTGGGGCTGCTGATCAATAAAGTTGTTGAAGATGCTCTATAGCTGAAAATTCTCTTTTTTGTTTCTTCTGGTTGAATTTTAGCTTGCTAGAGTTTTCTTTGTTGTCCTCAAGGTTTCTTCGACTAGCTTCTTTATAATATACTTGTTGAATTGAAGAATTAGTCCAATTTCTCTTAACTTCCACTTAATAGTTTCTTCTTGTAAATTAATAAGTCCTTGAACTGAATAGATGTTACTAATGTTTTTCTTTTTTTATGTTGAATTCAAAAATCGTACTTTGCTTTTAATTTCTTTGTTTACTTTAGCAAAGTTTAACAGTTTTGTTGTTTCAACAGCTTGCTTGATTTCTGCAATGGCTTATATTGCTTGCAGTATCTTCTAATTACAGGTTTTCTTCATGTATTGGGCTTCTTTAGTTTTATTTCTAAATTGCAAGCCTTAATCCTTGCCCACTTGTATCTGCATTTGTCACACAATTTTCTGTGTTGCAATCAATTTTTGCTTTTCTACTTGAAATAAATATTTTGGTCATTTTTGTAACCATAGTTGATGGTCACATAGTACACATTAGTAATGAATTTTATGAATTCCTTATGTTAAATTTTTCTTTTGTTACGTATGCATTCCAAAACTTTATGGAAATACATAAATATATAATATATATATATATATTATATATATATATATATATATATATATATATATATATATATATATATATATATATGAGTCTGTGGGTGAAGTCTAATGTTAGATTGTGAGCAACTGGAACAAGTATACGAGTTTAAATATTTAGGATATATGTTGGATGAAAATAGAACGGATGATACAGAATGTAGTAGAAAAGTTGTGAATGATAGGAAGGTGGCTGGTGCAACTAAATCCTTGGTGGATTGTGAAGGGACTAAGTAATTACAAAGACATGTTTGCATTAAATAAATGAGATTACTGGTGTTATGTATAGTAGTAAAACTTGGTCTTGAAAAAGAGTTATAGATCTAAGGTGCAAAGTGTTCAGATGGACGATCTTAGAGGCGTGTTAGGTGTGAGATGAATTGAAAATATGAGGAATGAACGCATTTGTGTGGTGTAAAGAAGGGCATAAATGAGAGAATAAACGAGAGTACATCGAGATGGTTTGCTCATATGGAAAGAATGGATGATAGTTTCGGTTGGTTAAGCGGATGTATAGTGGTGACTGCGCTGGGAATCGACCGGCTGGGAGATCGAAGAAAAAAGTTAATTGAATCAGTTAAGTAATGCCTGAAGGAAGGGAATGTGAGTTTGGCAGAAGCAAGAAGAAAGGTGCATAACAGGAGTAAATGGCGGGGTTTTGTGAAGGGGTATGGTTGTGGGCTTTGACCAGGGGATGAACTATAAATTGGTGAGATACCACAGTGATGTGATGTTGGGGATGTTGTTGATGTGTGTGTCTGATAAACCCGTCAAATAAATGCTTCCAGCTAATACACAATATCATCAGGTACTAGTCACTGATAACAAGCTTCTGCAAGACGATAAGACCTTATTCACTCGCTGAAATAATGATTTCTAATATGATAACTTTCTCTTCCCAAACAAACTTCAGGTGGAGTAACAACCTCATAATGCGTGAAATCCGGGCGATGCTGAAAATTTTAGCGCTCCGAGTGTTACAAATATGTTTTATACTGATATTGCCTCACCTAATGATGGCAAAAAGAATGTGTGTTCCGGAAGTCTTGGATAGCGTCTCACTAGCAAAACTAAAATATATGTGTCTTGTGCAAACACTAGTAGTATATCTGCACATCTGTCTTTGGCGTTAAGGGCATGTAGTAAGATTTTGTGTCGGCTTCTTCTTGACTACTCTTTAAACAATCCAAAGAGCAATGCGCCGCAGAAACTTCGGTACACCATGAAACAACACATTTCTTAGCTGCTTTCTTCGCATGACAGCATTTTGTTTGCAAAGTAGGTGGTTAATTCATCTTTTGCACGAGTGTGACAATAGTTTCTTTCATATTTATCTATGAAATATCAATGGTGTCACATATTTTGTACTGTGTTGCTACACCTCCATAGATCCTCTTACCTCTAGTAATATTCTTGATTGGTTTGTCTAAGTACATATCGGGAAAAAATATGAAGTTCATTATACTACCAGTATTTCCTGTGAATCATTTGGGTGAACACATCAGCAAGATGATTCATAAGTTTTCACTGCGAATGTTTTATCAAGAGCCTACAATTCTCCCATTCTTCCCACTTTTTTGCAGCGGGTTCCACAACAGACTTCAAGATATGAATTAATTTACTTTTAGCTGGGCATTGATGCATTCTTACATCTTGTGCAAACATGGATCTAGGCACAACCGACATTTCATACTTCCCTAAGGTTGTACATAGGTTAATTTCTCGTTGAGATCGTGCGACAATCAAAAGTCGTGCAAAACGGGAACGATCTACATTCAACTTTGTTATGGATCCCGCAATTTTTGCTTTATTTGTTTGTTGGTGGTAGAACATAGTTTTAGTTTATTCTTTTTATAGGTTTTTAAAGGTGCCCGGAGACTGACTGATACGTCAAGAAGTCTTTCTGACTTGAATGCTTTACAAAGATATGTTTTTAATGATTCAATTCGGCTAACATCTTATGTGATTTACTCGCTGAATACAGCCTTTGTTGTGGTGTTCATGAACTCGGGACCCTCGAATTGCAAAAGATTTCCAATACACTCCAGTTCGTCATATAGGATTGAAATGGCTTTTTCTTGGACTTTAGCAGCAGCTTCATTATTTAAAAGGTGCTTTCTAACTTCCGGTTTGAATGAACTGCTACACATACTCAGTGTTTCTTGTGATACCTTTTGGAGCTCAGGTGTAGATTTGAAAAAGCGAGCGAGATAACTCGGTTGTCGTGTTATTCCAACCAGTCCTCCCACAACTTTCATTGCTCTGTTTTTTTTTTGTTCTAGTGCCTCATCACAAGCTAGAGAACAAAACGGTATGTTAAACTTATTCAATACCCAGTTGCCCTTTTCGAACTCATGTCAAATATCTGGATGTGATTTTTTCAAACTTCTCATATCAGCAATGCACCAAGCGGTCATTCCAGAATAGTTTGTAAAATCGAATGAAAAGAAGTGTTTTACGAAATCTTCTAGTTATGAAAGATGCAGATCCCAATTAGCAGTCCCAACAGATCTCAAGAACAGTAACAAACAATCAACCATTCTCATATATTTTCGAACATTTGGAATGTTGATTTAAGTTCTTCCTGTTGTTCATCAAATTTTTTCATCTTGTTTAAAAGATCACACTTCTGCATCACCAAGAGTAGTTTAGTAAGACATTCTTGTGCACCAGTTTCAATGAATCTGGCTCGTAGCTCTTGAACTAATGTTCGAACTTTCATGTTCTTCAAAGAAAAACTGAAAGCAGCAATCCTGCAGAGCGACCGGGGTACGAATGTGTGATTCAAGAGCACGTCTGAACTTCTTACCTGAACTGATTTGATTGACTGTATTATCACCATACAGCACTGATCACAAGTCAGAATTTCCAGTTCCATCAATAAAAATTCTAGTTGCACGTATCATTGCAAAAGCTGTGAAACTCGCCTGGTCGCACAATCCAACGGTGACGAAAATCAACAGATCAACTCGTGACATAATTAGTTGCTGGACTGGCTTATAAAGACCCAAGTCTAGAATCAAGACACATTTGGAATTATTATTGCCACAGATGTGTCAATTAACAAATTCCAGTTGGGTGAGGAAGGTAGTTGAACTGAATGATCTGTGGGGCTAGCCGATATTATCGGTAGGACACATACTCGTGCCCACCTTTCCGGGACATCCAATAACGCTGAATTAAAGGCTAACTATGATGGTATGTGTGTGGTTCCATTCGTTTGATCCAATGCATCTGACAGATTAACTCCTGGACCCTCTATGTCAAATATTTTTTGATTCACTCTATAATTCGGAATACGTTGCGTGCTCTGATGACCACTTTAAACATTTGATCAATAGCCAAGCCATGTCTAGAGAAACATATTATCATATATCTGCTTTGGTCGAACATAGTACTTCTTTCGTAAAAGTTGGGTTTACTGGCTTTATATTCTTTGGACTTTTGCATTCCATTAAAATGAACTTGTCGCTGAACCTGAAACAACTGGCATTTCAGACTGGTCTTTAGATTAACACTCTTGACAGCAGACCATGACCGCTCCATGAAGTTACTTTAACATCAGGAATATCTTCGAGGGAAACCTGTATTATCTGCTACACAATACATAAACCTCTCTATGACAAAGTCATTTTCATCTATTCGACGCATAACCTCTTTTACTACTCATGTCTCTAGGGGCACAACTTTGCTGTATTCTGCTGAGCAACCTATATTAAGCGAAAGCTGGACAAGGAATTTGCTGCGAGTATTGGAATGAACTGTTAAACCAACACCTACTTGTAATGGGTAGTCACTAGTATGCTTGGTCATCGTCGTAGTTTCATTTTTTGTTTGCCGTTCGCTTAGCCATTCATAGATAAGACTTTGTGAAAGTACTGATGCCTTTTGAGCTACTTGTTCTGTATCAACTCTGGCGTTTTGAAATATATTGTTTCCAGCAATACACCATTTAAAGAAAAATTCAAGTTCCAATGGTACAACATTACTGTGTTTAGTAGTATCGACTGATCCTTGAAAATGTCTCGGATTACCAGGCAAAATGCACTTCCTTGCAATACATACCGCTTCAAAGAGGGCCTTCATTTTCTAGAAAAGCTAGTGGTTTCTTCAGCTTTAGTTAGAACAACATCTGTTGTAGCTTTTAAAGATATACGCTGTGATTTTTTTTCTTGCGGATAGGGTTAATAAATTGGACGTCCGTGTCCTAAAGCTTTTCTTCAATGAATGCTTTAATTGTCTTCCTCTTCATAGCATGTTCATTCTCCATTCCGTTTGACGCACATATTTCTTTGTACACATCCCCTGCTTCTTCAATGGAAACCACCTCTCCGTCTTTTAAAGCCTCTGAAAGAGAATTGATAAAATCGACTTTACATGCACTATTATACTAGCTTCATTGTCTAGAATTTGACATTGATGTTCCTTGCGTAAAACATTTACAACATTCTTTGTATAGTATTCTTTGTGATAGGAAATGTCATATCGCTGATAAGTTGACTTTCCATTAATCAATATTTTTATGGTTTACAGCCTCGAATAGTTTTGCGCCGGGATTACTGGTTGAAACTGTGAACAACTGATGTTCTCTAAAGTCTGCTAAAAAAAAACATGAATTTTTTTCTGTTCGTTTACCGCACGATCTTGTGAATGGTGTTCATGTGTTACTTGTAGAAGGTTCATTTATGATGTCAATTGCTTCTTGTCTCTTTTTATATTTGGTTCCAATCTTGCTGGTTGCCCTTTGTGAGTGCACCGTTTATAGCAAAATAAATGCCAACGACCATTTTTATCTGTTAGTTTGTCTATCGTCTACATTAAAAAGTTACTCATATGAACATTCAAATTCTTTGTCTCCGAACTTACTTCGTTTGGCAAGGGCTTCTAGAAGTTGTTTTGAAGATTTCGATTCAACGACAAGTGATTCATTTTAATTTTTTTGACAATACACACAGAGACTGTAGTCAATACTACTGCTCCGTTTCCTCTTTGATGGTGGCATCCTGAACTTGATAGTTACCCCTTCCATTATTACTGGCTGCTTTATACGACAAATTTTCCGAAAGAAAATAATTTTTTTTTTTTTTTTTTTTTTTGGAGTGATGTTACAGGGATCCCCACAGCACACAAGAATGCGGCTAGACCGTGTTAGCAAACTAACGACAGGGGAAATCCCTAACAAAACGAAAGAGGAACATGGCTGAGATGGTTAGATCTTATACAAGATGTTCAGGTCCAAGAGGAAGGATAAAAATCGATTACTACGGAAATGAGAAGATTCGGATAGGATGCGTGGAAGACGATGCTGGAGAGGGATAGTGAGCACATCAGGGAAGAACTGATTCTAAGGGTCGAGTATGGCCCCAAAACCGACAAAGATATGAACGATTGTAAGAGAACAAGTGGAGGAGCAAATGGGCAGGTAGGGAGATCACCCCGCGTCATAAGAAATTCATGGGTGAGTTTGGTATGAACCAGGCGCAGTCAAGCAAGGATCACCTCCAGGAGGCGACACTTTCTGCTAGAATAGGTAGATGGTGACCACCGTCCACTGATGGGTTTGACGTTTCGTAGTTTGGCGCAACGAGCATCCTCTACCCAGCATGTTTGCTAGCCAGAGAGGAAACCCCCTACGAATAGTGATGGAGAAATCTGAAACATGGAAATAGCCCAGGCGTACACCAGGAGGAAGGTATCGGGCATTCAAAACTTTGTGGGTTTGTTTTCAGGAACTCCTAAATTGGAAGAAACCCAACACACCCACATGAGGACGCAACTGAACTGGGGTTTTTGCTGCGCTGGCAGACAAGCAGACGGACATAATTGAATGTCAGAGACAAAAGAGTTTCGGGTTGATAGGTCTATGCAATGCTTGAGAGGAGCGCTCCGAGAATCGGAGAAGATGGTATAATTACCCCCACGGGCGAAGGTACTATCCTGTTCACCGCCATGGACATAGCTATTAGTTCAGCTGAAAAATCAGACAAATACAATGGAAGGGTGTGGGATACAGTGATGTCTGGAAACACACCTGAAGCTCCCACTCATCCTTCAGTCTTTAAAGCATCGGTGTATCAGTGGAAACTGCTATAAAGTCGCTATGAACTTCCGCATGGTAAATTAAGGAATCCCTCAACAGCACCGGGTGTGCCTCCGACTTACTCAAAGACTGGATCCACTGCAGAGAGCAGGATGCGGAGAGACCCACTGTGGGAGTGAGAGAAAATCAAGTTGCATGACCGCTCGCTGAGGAAAGTCGAGGAAAGCCAAATATGGAACTAACAACACCCAGGCAAATGACCAATAAGAAGGCTTTGTACGACTCGAACACGATCTATTATAGTGTCAAGCCCGACGCATTGAGGACGATGAACAGCGAGCACATGAGCTGGCTGTCGCAGGGATAGGAGGCATCACCCCGGCTCCACCTCAGCTTTCCCTCGGAGAGAACGAATGCAACCCGTGGCAATTCTCAGACCTCAGTCTGGAAGGAGTCAAGAAGGCGGAGGTAGACTGGAAGGTCTGCCCATTAATGGCACACCATAGTTCAGTTTAGCCCGCACCAGCATGATGTATAGGTTGGAGCATGGTTTTTCTGTCACCGCACCCCAAAGTCTTGGGGTGAGGTTGCCGTAAGAGATCCAATACGGCGCATTTAGCTTTGAGGAGAGTAATATGAGGAAGTTACGTGAGGCTCATCGAGCAAAGACCCAGGAACCGCACCCTCGGCTCCAAACGGATAGGGGAGCCATAGAGACGTAACTGTGGAGGCAATTGTAGGCGACCCTACGACGAGGATTTTTTCCGGAAAAGCACGGCCGTAGTTTTCGACGTGGAAAAGAATGAAAAGCCACGCGCAGAGCACCAGAAGGAAACCTATCGATGGCAACCTGAAGTTGACGTTCCATACAAGAGTTTTTTAGGGTGGGCAAAACCAGAGATGTTACAGGCAAGATCGTCAAACATAGATGGAAGCGAGCGCACTGACGCAGGGAATGGAATCGAAACACCATTGAAACCAATAGCAAAAGCAACACGCCATCAGTACACTGCCCTGCGCACCCTTCGCTCAGGAACAAAACACCTCGACGCGTGCACCACAACGACCTGAAACGAACGGATTCCGACGATCAACAAACTTGAAGAATAGGGAGTTGCCCCTAGAGTCCAACGAAGAGTGGAGGCTCGCAACACCCCCAACCTCCACGTGCTATATACGCCTTTCGATGTCAAAGAAGACGGCCAGGGTCATTTTTTGTTGGACAGCAAAAGATCACGATGTCGTTTTGATCCACCAGGAAGGATCCTGAGTCGAGCAGTGGGCGCGAAAAAATCCAAATTGGCTAGTCGGAAAATGCATGAGTTGCTCCAAGCGTGGTAACAAGACGGAAGCCACCAATCTCTCCAGGAGCTTACATGTTATTGCAGGTCAATGAAAAGGGCGATGGTTATCGGAAGAAGTCGGATCTTCCATGGTTGGGAATTGGGGACAATATATAGTGCAGTGACCAGACAGGAGGAAGACCCCTCCACCCAATATTCTAATTGTATAAGCCGAGAAGGAAGGCAGTGGCTAGATGGATGTGCATGTCGAAGCATCTGAAGGAGATGCCGTCAGGCCAGGCGTCCATCCCGCAAAAGTTGAGGGGTCTAGAACTCGGCCCGTGAATAGCCGGTGTATGGAGAGGTCGTGTTCCGCGAACAGAAAAATCAGAAACTCAAACCCGCAACGACTAGAACGGGAAAAGGTCAGATACGGTAGCCGCTTTTGAGAGCAGGACGCGAAGTGATAACCCAACTGTCCGCCACAAACTCCCGGGGAGCAGAGATGACATCAGAAGTTTGCGGGCCATAGGCGAGGATAATACGGATCAGCATGGTGTTTTCGGGAAAATTTTTCGCACCCGCTTTTTATGGACTGAAGATAACAGGCTGAAGAATTAACGGTGAAAGCGTATGTGCGAAAATACGGTTTCCGCGTACGGCGATTAATCCACGGAACGTGGCCGCCGAAGCCTCTTAACAGAATTCAAGTTTTGAAGGTGTGGAGTCTGTTTATACAGCTTATATAACTTACGCTTTTCACGATTAGCCCGAGCACCATCCCTGGTTCACCAGGGGGTGTTGATTTCGGTCCCTGATGAAACGGGGTATATTGCTCCGTTGCCGCCATGAAGATAACTTCACTGAAATGTTAGTAAGGCACCCCGGCGAACGAGAACAAGCTCGTTGCAGGGAAGATGGAAAAGTAGTGGCCGTGATAAAGGAGAACAGTCTGCCCTCATAGTGCCAGCCAGAATAGTGGTAGTGCGGACTGGGGCCGAAGGTGGTATCACGATGGTAGTGGTCACTACCACAGAGGAAAGACGACCTTTCCCACCAAAACGATCTAAAGACGAGATGGAACAAAACGAGACGTCAACACAGAAAGAAGTGCCTGTATCAAAACGTTCAAATGTGGGAAGGCCCTATCCAAAATCAGAAAAATCCTGAAAAATACTCAACAACCAACCGGCATTGGGACGAACAGAGTCACCCCCACAGAAGGATGGCGAGCGTTCTTAAAGTCACGGGAAACATGGGCTGTGGGGAGACACGTGAAAAAATCGAAGGGTCTTTCTTGTATATCAGCTGGGCCGCCGGTACCCGACACAGCGTAAGCGGCGCTCAAGATGGATAGAGCCGCCACGGCATGTGCAGCGGAGGAGAGATTTGGAAATGGGGGAGTAAATGGGACAGGACGCTTGAAGCAGGATCACAGAGCACATCTGTCTACTTGATTCAGGGAAATAAGGTGCATCGTAGATTCCAGAAGGTTGGTAAAGGTTTACGGTCACGAAGTTGCAACTCATGTAAACAAACAGCCAAGGCTGATGATGATCGACAAGTAATCTCTTCAGCTCTTCGTAATTAGGCAAAGTAACCCGGCAGTTCGATTGGTGAAACGCCATAAAACGAAATATATCAAGGTCAGGCGATCCTACAATAGTCACGGATGTTTTGGGTTGGCAGTCTCCTCAGAGGTTAAAGGCGGCTAAGGTCCGGGAGTCGTCGGACGACCACCGACAGAAACCTCAACCGGAGGAGAGAAAGATTCACGCTACAGGGATATGTGTGTACCCCGCCGGGTTTACAGAGGGGTTCCTGGCACAACAGGAGAGGCTCGCCAAAGAGGCGCTGTCCAAAGGGTCAACCAAAAAACTCCCCCCACAGTTTCAGACATCCCTCCCCACCGACGCACCCTGCCAGATTCTTAGCAAGCCGAGGAAGCGGGGACAGTCTTGCCGGAGGCCCCTAACAAAGCCTGGGGAAGAGTGGAAGGGATACAAGTAGAACCGTGGTCGGCGGAGTTGAGATGAGACACATTCG
>JABUQX010137245.1:25000-30098 GCA_015478945.1 Trachelipus rathkii | reverse complement strand
TCTATTCAACATATAACTGAAAATTATTTCAAAGTTTCTTTAAACTTCTATAATAAATAATCATTATCCTTGAACAAAGAATTTATTATTAACTGCTAATTAATTCTTTTTGTTTATAAATTTTATAACTATCAAGTTTTAAAATAACTTTTACTAAAATTTTATGAAATTTTATTAAAAACATATATTTTACGTACCTTAAAGCAATAAATCAGCAAGGTTAGCCCCTAGCACCCCTCTACACCAAGCTAAGCCACGTTTTGTTCTATTGACTTACTGCTTTACATTTTAGCCATGCAATAATATAAAAATAACAAAAATAAGTTCTTCTCTGCTAACATAACATGTATTTTTTATTAAATCATTCTAAGTTTATTTAAAAATAACAATTATTCACTTACATTTATATTATTCGCTCGATGTTAACTAAAAATATTTCAAAGTTTTTTAAATAATTCGGATTTTCTTTATTATTATTATTATCTATGTACATTGACAATCCATCACGAGAAAACACAACAACCCGCACTCCTTACAGATACGAAACTGACCTCTCTGTAAAATGTGCTGAAATAATCACTTTAGGTCTAAATTTGTGATTAATCCTTTTGTAACCCGGGATGAATTAAGCTTCAATTCCAGGTCAAAATATATTTCAAACTGACCTTTTCTGTAAAAATGTGGTGCAATAACTGCTGTTAGCCCCTAGGCCCAAATTTAGATAAGCCTTTGTAGACGTAATAATTTAATCCTACTACCAGGTCAAAAGGTAATTCCCGTATAGACAAGAAATCATTGTTATTATTATTTTTATAAATATATTTCCAACTGAAACATGCTGGACGGTAAGATCCTTTAAGCAGGCAAGAAGGAAATGTTTACCTTACTTGCACTGGTCGGGGTAATCTCATCTCCTATATGACCTCGTATGTGATTGGTCGAGAATTATTTTATCGTCTTTTGAAAATTAACTTTGTTCTTTCAACTTGTATTTGAGCAGGTGTGTGTTTTATTATCTTTTAGACCCAAACTCATTTTAAAATCATAGTCGTCATTTTAGCTGTTAAGCGGTGCACAAGTTATCTGATTTGTATTAAAAGTGTTTTATTTTTACCAAGTGTATATCATATTTATAATAAATACTTACATTGAGGAATAATTATTAATTTCCACTAGAATAGATAATAATTAATTCACTAGTTCAAGCTAACCACCAGGGCTCAGCATGAGCCCCACCCGCAAGCAGCAGTCAACCCCCGCACTCCAGTGTCCCTGCCGCGTCCCTGCTCGCCGCGTGCGTGCCCGCAGGCGCAATATCTTCGAGCGAATGAAATATATATAAGAGAGCAGTATAGAGCAGCATAGCAGTTATATATGGTTATATATATATATATATATATATATATATATATATATATATATATTGTGTGCGCGGGAGCGTAAGTGTCTATAAGAACGTGCGTCTATGTGGCGGCGTATAAAAGAATAAGAGATATAGTGTATGTGTATAAGTGTCAAGTGTCTATGGTAAGTGTAACTGCTTATAAGCTGAATCATCAATATAGTGGTATCAAAGATGACGCCATCAAAGATGAGCGCCATCAAAGATGAACCACCTAAAGCTGAGTGTACCAAAGCTAAGTTATGATAAAGTTGGAGGCAATCAAAGCGGGGCAAAAGCTGAGGCATCAAAGTTGAGGCATCAAACTGAGACATCAAAGCCAGCATCAAAGCCGAGGCATCAGTTGAGGGATCAAATACGAGTGGGTGGGTGTGTGTGTGTGTGTGTGTGTGTGTGTGTGTGTGTGTGTGTGTGTGTGTGTGTGTGTGTGTGTGTGTGTGTGTGTGTGTGTGAGTTTGTGTAATGTGTGTTCTAAATAATAATAACAATAGGCAGGAAGTAAATAACACTAAGTAGCAAATAAAATAAAATGTTTTAATAAATTCAGTACGCCATATGTGTAAGGAGTGTGTGTGAGTAGTGTGTGTGTGTGTGTGTGTATTTGTGCGTGTGTGTGCATGTGTGTTCTAAATAATAACAATAGGTATGAAGTAATAATACTAAGTATATAATAAAATAAAATAAAATGTTTTAATAAATTATATTTTATATAAAGGAGTGTGTGTGTGTGTGTGTGTGTGTGTGTGTGTGTGCATGTGTGCGTGTGTGTAAATGTATGTGTGTTTATTTATCGTTCGCGCGGAAATATTGTGCCTGCGGGTGCACGCGGCGGGCGGGAACGCGGAAGTTTGAGCCTGCGGGCGCACGCGGCGGGCGGACGTGGCGGGACGTACCAGCGGGTGCGGGTTGCCTTTGCGGGTGGGGCTCATGCTGAGCCCTGGTGGTTAGCTTATGAACTAGTGAATTAATTATTATCTATTCTAGTGAAATTAATAATTATTCCTCAATGTAAGTATTTATTATAAATATGATATACACTTAGTAAAAATAAAAACACTTTTAATACAAATCAGATAAGTTGTGCACCGCTTAACAGCTAAAATGACTGCGATTTAAAATGAGTTGGCCCAAAGATAATAAAACACACACCTGCTCAAATACAAGTTAAAAGAAAGTTAATTTTCAAAAGACGATAAAATAATTTCTCGACCAATCACATACGAGGTCAAATAGAGATAAGGATTACCCCGACCAATCACAAGGAAAACATTTCCTTTTTACCTGCTTAAAGGATCTTACCGATCCAGCATGTTTCAGTTGGAAATATATTTATAAAAATAATAATAACAATGATTCTTGTCTATACGGGAATTACCTTTTGACCTGGTATTAGGATTAAATTAGCCTGTCTACAAAAAGGCTTATCCTAAATTTAGGCCTAAATTTAGGCCCAACGTAGTTATTGCACCACATTTTACAGAAAAAGGTCAGTTTGAAATATATTTTGACCTGGAATTAGGCTTAATTCGCTCCGGGTTACAAAAAGGATTATCCTAAATTTAGACCTAAAGTAGTTATTTCAGCACATTTTACAGAGAGAGGTCAGTTTCGTATCTGTAAGGAGTGAGGGTAGTTGTGTTTTCTCGTGATGGATTGTCAATGTACATAGATAATAATAATAATAATAAAGAAAACCCGAATTATTTAAAAAACTTTGAAATATTTTTAGTTAACATCGAGTGAATAATATAAATGTAAGTGAATAATTGTTATTTTTAAATAAAAACTTAGAATGATTTTTAATAAAATACATGTTATGTTAGCAGAGAAGAACTTATTTTTGTTATTTTATACTTATTACATAGCTAAAGAAAGCAGTAAGTTAATAGAACAAAACTGGCATAGCTTGATGTAGAGGGGTGCTAGGGGCTGACCTTACTGATTTATTGCTTTAAGGTACGTAAAATATATGTTTTTAATAAAATTTCATAAAATTTTAGTAAAAGTTATTTTAAAACTTGATAGTTATAAAATTTATAAACAAAAAGTATTAACAGTTAATAATAAATTCTTTGTTCAAAGATAATGATTGATTTATTATAGAAGTTTTAAGAAACTTTGAAATAATTTTAGTTATATTTGAATGAGTAATATAAATGTATGTGTTTAATTAAAACATAAAATGTTTTAATAAATTATACGTTATATGTGTATGTGAGTGTGTGTGTGTGTGTGTGTGTGTGTGTGTGTGTGTGTGTGTGTGTAAATCTGTGTAAGTGAGTGTAATCTGTGTGTGTGGCAAATCTGTGTATGAGGTAAGTAAATCTGTGTGTAAGTAAATCTGTGTATGAGTAAAACTGTGTGAGTGTAAGTAAATCTGTGTGGAGGTGTAAATGTAAGTGTCTATGGATAAATGTAAGTGTCAGTGAATGTGTGTATAAGTATCATGGTGAATGTGTGTATAAGTGTAAGCGTGTGTGACCGCACGTGTAAGGGGTGTCGTAAGTGTCTGCAATGGGTGGCCATAGTGAATGTGTGTATAAGTGTCATAGTGAATGTGTGTATAAGTGTAAGTGCGTGTGTGTGTGTCTGTGTGTGTGTGTGTGTGTGTGTGTGTGCGCTCGCGTGTGTATGTGTGTTCCAAATAATAATAACAATAGGGCCTGAAGTAAATAACACTAAGTATAATAAAATAATAAAATAAAATAATAAAATAATAAAACAATAATAAAATTAATAAAAATAATAATAAAATAAATAAAAGTATTAAAACAATAAAAAACATAACGTTAATAAATATATGAGTTAAAGCAGTAAAGCAGAAAGTTGAAGCAGTAAAAAACATGAGATAAAGCAGTAAAGCAGAAAGTTAAAGCAGTAAACATGATAAAGCAGTAAAACATGAGTTAAAGCAGTAAAGCAGTAAAACAAAAGCATACTAATCCCCCCTTGGTGTTAGGTAACACCTCTATTGATTTACTGATTTACCGTTTCAAGGCATGCAATGCCACTGAATATGTGAGCAACAGTAAACATAAGGAGTTGCTAAAGCAATAAATATATGAGTTAAAGCAGTAAAGCAGAAAGTTAAAACAGTAAAGCAGAAAGTTAAAGCAGTAAAACATGAGTTAAAGCAGTAAAACATGAGTTAAAGCAGTAAACATGAGTTAAAAAAAAGTAAAACAAAAGCATACTAATCCCCTTGGTGCTAGGTAACACCTCTATTGATCACTGATTTACTGCTTTAAGGTATGTAATGTTAATGAATATGTGAGCTAAAACAGTAAACATATGAGTTAAAGCAGTAAAACATGAGCAAAGCAGTAAAGCAGTAAACAAAAGGCATACTAATCCCCTAGGTGTTAGGTAGCACCTCTATTGATTTACTGATTTGCTTGCTTGAAGGTATGTAATGTTAATAAATATGTGAGTTAAAGCAGTAAAACATAAGTTAAAACAGTAAAACATGAGTTAAAGCAGTAAAACATGAGTTAAAGCAGTAAAGCAGTAAAACAAAAGCATACTAATCCTCTGGTGTTGGCAACACTTCATTGATTTACTGATTTACTGCTTTGCTGGGTATGTAATGTTAATGTTTTTAATAAAATTTCGTACAGTTGTAGTAAAATAAAATGATTATATATCAGACACTCTGGATTTTTTTTCTTCCTTTCTCATTCCTCATTCTTTTTCATT
>JABUQX010137245.1:0-20000 GCA_015478945.1 Trachelipus rathkii | reverse complement strand
ATGTTATATATATATATATATATATATATATATATATATATATATATATATATATTTATAAACATATATATATATATATATATATATATATATATACATATATATATATATATATATATACATATATATATATATATATATATATATATATATATATATATATTATTAGATAGATATATATAGAAAAAGTAAATATATATATATATTTATATATTATTTATATTTATATATATATATATATATATATATATATATATTATATATATATATATATATATATATATATATATATATATATATATATATATATATTATTTTTTTAAAACTTAGAATTTAGAGGTCTATAAAAATATAACTCTTAATAAAAACATAACAAAATTATTTACTAAATGAAATAAAAATAAATAAAAGTGTTTGAAAATATATATTTTTAAATAAATAAATAAACCTAAAAAATAAATAAAGTTTGAAAAATAAATTTAAATAAATAAAATTAAAATAAATAAAAAAGTTTTAAACCAAAATAATTTTTTTAAATAAAAAATTAAAAATAAATAAGAAAATAATTAAAATTTAAAAATAAATAAAAATAAAAAAAAATTAAAATATAAAAATTTAAAAAAAAAAAAATAAAACACAAAGTATAAATGTAAAATGAAACTTATAAAAATAAAGTTTTAAGAATAAATTTAAATAAGTAAAATTAAAATAAATAAAATATTTTTAAAACAAAATAATTTTAAAAATAAATAAAATTAAAAATAAATAAAAAAATAATAATAAAAATTTAAAAATAATTAAAAATTAAAGTAAAAAAAATAAACAAAGTATAAATGTAAAATAAAATTTATAAAAAAGTTTGAAAATAAATTAAAAAAAAAATTAAAACAAGAAAAAGTTTTAAAACAAAATAATTTTAAAAATAAATAAATGAAAATAATAAAAAATTAAAAAATTAAAATAATTAAAATAAAAAAAAAATTAAACACAAAGCATAATGTAAAATGAAACTTATAAAATAAAAATAGCAAACAAAATATACATGTTTCAACTTAGGAGAAAATATATCAGTTGACGTTAATAAAAAGAAAATGAGATTTGAAAATAGAAATGTCAGTCTTCAACCTTTAGAAAACGGGTTATCTTTGTAAGATGCAATACAAATGACGGCTTGTACATGTTTGAACAAAATCAGTCATGTGAACAGTAAGGCTATATTAGGTTAAGATACATAATGTATTAAGAAAGATAGGTAGAGAAACGTTATAATTAATAAGCTCTATTTATATTGTACGACATATGGTGTTCGCCCTGGACATATACATTGATGCCTTTTTAATTATTAAAAGAATGTTTACTAACTCGGCACCAAACCGCACCACATCACACCGCACCAGCTCATTTGATCCGGTACTTAACTCAAGCTACGCACTCTAATTCATTCATCCTCTTCTATGCACTATCCAAATTTCATTTAGCTACGAGTTTACTATTTGTGGTGCCAGCACTCCCCTCCTGGGGGTTCATGGATATGTAACCTCATTTACTTTGTTTTTATGTTATCAACAGCTGAGATAGCAAATATGAGGGGTATACATCAACCAGAACTCCCTTAAATTGAGGGGAGTAGAAAAGTGTGGGTTATAAGACTTGTTCCTATCTTTCTAAAAACTCAAATATCGGTCAACCCTACCTCAAAATTGATCCCACTGACCCTAGGAACATAATTTGAAACCATATATATATATATATATATATATATATATATATATATATATATATATATATATATATATATATATATATATATATATATATTAGAGGGGTCAGACCTCTTTTCCATTTGGGCGTAGCGGTTTAAAAACTCTGGCCATGAGTGACACAACCTTCTCATGTTAGGTAACAAGTTTGAAGAGAATTCAGTATCTCTAACTTTATTGAGCCAAACATGAGGCAAAAAGGGGAGTAGGTGTTTAAACAGAGAGTGAGAGCGTAGAGGGGCTCCAGTCTCCCAAAATTTTTTAAAAACCCAAAATTTGACTCAGCGGGAAAACACGGTGGCAATGGGTAGATGAGATGTGGATCCATCTCCAAAACTTTAAAAACAATATATACAACATATATATTATTGGTTAAGGCATGGTTGGCTGGCTGGTTACAGCATATATATATAGCATATATTATTATATATTATATATTATTACATATATATATATTATTATTAAGCATATATATATTATATATATTATATATATATATATATATATATATATATATATATATATATATATATATATATTATTATATATTATATTATTATTATATATATATATATATATATATATATATATATATATATATTATTATATATTATATAATATATATATATACATTAGTATATATATATATATTATATAGTATATTATTTATATAAATATATATATAATATAGTATATATATTATATATATATATATATATATACTAGATCATATATAATATATATATATATCAGTACAGTTATATATATACTATAATATATACTATCATATATATATATAATAGTACATATAATATACTATATATATATCATTATATATATTATATACTATATAGATATATATATCATATTTATATATATAATAATAATAATAAATAATGATAATAATAATAATAATAATAAAATAATAATAATAATAAAAATAATAATAATAAAATAATAATAATAATAATAATCACATAATAATAATAAATTATAGGATAATAAATAATAATAATAATAATAATGATAATAATAATAATAATAATAATAATCAGATAATAATAATAATAATAATAATAATAATAATAATAATAATAATAAAATAATAATAATAATTAATAATAAGAATAATGCATAATAATATAAATATAAAATAATAAAATAATAAAATAAAATAATAAAATAAAATAATAATGAATAATAATAATAATAATTTAATTTCAACCATTTTAATTAATAATTTGTGTAAAAATGGGAAAATAAAATTAGGCCCATTTAAACGTCTTTAATATAATGATCTTTAGTGCTATCATCATGATGCACTTAAATGCGAAATTAAAGGGTGGCCCTGAAAAAGCTGGGAAGATTTTTAGAAACACACACACACACACACACACACGATATAATATATATATATATATATATATACGTTATATATATATATATATATATATATAACTATTAATATATATATATAATAATATAAATATATTATATTCAAATGATATACTATGAATAGAATACTATAGTATACTACCTATAGTAATTATATATATATTATATATATCTAAAACTCACCTACACAAGTATATCCATATATATAGTGATACTCAGTACAGGTCCGACCTTCACGGAACATCCATCACTATATTATATACTTATATATATACTAATATACATATATATATATATATATATATAGTAATATATATATATATATCATATATATATATATATATATATATATATATCCTATATATATATATATATATATATATATTACTATTATAATACTATATATATATATATATATATAATATATATAGTAATATATATACTAGTATCCATATATATATATACTATATATTTTATATAACTCATAGTATATATATTATATATATATATATATATTACTATATTATAATAGTATATATATATCTATCTGCATATATATATATATATATATTATATATATATACTACATATATATATATATATCAGCGTATATATATAGGGTAGGCCGGGTAGGTAGCTCCTCCCCAATATTTTTTAGGTTTTAAATAACTGAAATTAAATGGTAAGAAGGAATACTAGAATTATTAAAAATGTTTATATAAAAGCTTTAAAAAAAGGAAGCTATTTTGCATCATTCAAATTAAAAGAAAAACAACCACAATCAATAATAGCATATTATACATAATTGATTCACTTTAGAAATTCTCGCTCTGTCCTATTCTGTCTGATCTTAAGAGTCCAAAATTCTTAGCTACCGACGACGAATGACGTCATTTTTTTACATCAACTTATAAGGGAACGGGCTAGTCTGTCTTACCTATAATTGAAAATATATGAAACCTTTCGTTCTCTTCCCGTAAATATGTACAAAATGTGTGGCTTGTGGCAGTTGTTTTGAAATCTTTGTATCCAATGTGTCTGATTGTTCTTGATACTTGAATTATAATTATATAACTTTAATTAAGTGGTAATTTAGCATTAATACATAAAGTAATTGTAATAATGCATACATTGGAATAAGTGTAATTTTATTATAAAAAAAAAAAAACGCTTTTAAAAAATTTAAAATATAGGTGTGAACTTTTATAATTAAAAAAAAATGGTAGGCCTAAGAAACTACTCAATTGGAATGTGATTTAAATTAAGTATGTTGGTAAATATAATGCTAAACAAAACTTATCGTAATAAATATGTAAATTTGAATTATAGGTATTAAAACACTTTTTTTTTTTTCTATATATATATATACATATATATAATATATATATAATATAATATATATATACGATATATATTATAATATATATATACTATATATATTAATAATACTATACTATATACTATATATATTATATATATATAAATAATATAATAATCATAACTTCCCTATATATATAATATAATATATATATATATATGATTGGTCAGAGTGTCTAAAGCAACATCAGGGGCTTTAACTCGAGAACGGCAGCACATACAGTAAAACAAATTATGATATTTGAATCAGCGGAAAATTCTAAGGATGGAGTTTTGTAATTTTTTTTTTTTTTTGCCTTTATTCGTCGGAAATATTAAAAAAAAAAAATTTCCCCCATTTAGGGGGCTCGAGCCGACGGGGTAAGTACGGGACGAAGTCTCCCCCCGTCGTCCACCGGGAGGAGGAAGAGAGACCCCGACTCCTGATATCCATGCGGTGTTTACCTATGGGTATTCCTTTAGTTAAAAATAACCGAACAGTGTAAAGGGCGAACTAAAATTATTCTTTTTTTTTAACTAAAAGGAATACCATAGGGTAAACCGCAAAAGATGGCAGGAGTTCTGCGCGTCTGCTCCGGGGGCCACATTTTTTTTTTTTCCCGGTTGAAGCCCCCGGAACGGGGGAGACTTCGTCCCCCCTCTTGTCCGCCCGTCGGCCTTGAACGGCCCCTAAAATGGGGAAAAAAATTTTTTTTTAAATATTTTTTTTCACGCAATAAATTTGCCAAAAAAAAAAAAAAAATTTAAAAACCCCCTCCTCTTAGAATTTTTACGCTGATTCCGAAATAATATAATTTGTTTTACCTATAGGTGCGCCGTTCTCGAGTTTAACATGATGTCAAGCTTTATAGGACCTTCTGACCCTATATATATATATATTATATACTATTATATATACCTATATATATAAATATAATATTAATATATATATATATATATATATAATATATAATATATATATATATAAAGACTTCTACATACCTTAGGTGATTCTTCTTTTATTTCAATGAAGATATATTAACATATTATATATATAATCATACTATATATATATATGATAGATATATATTAATATATATATATATATATATATATACGTATACTATATTATCATCATATATATATATTGATATATATTATTATTGATATATATCATATATTATATATACATATATATAAATATATATATCATTATATATATATATATATATATTATACGTATATTACTATTTGACTAATCATATACTATATATATTATATATATATATAGTTATATTATATTTACTTAATATATATATTATATATGGACAAAGTTACTTAACGGCCCACACGGAACGGTGAGTTGGATAAAAAAATTTTTTAGCAAGGTTAGCCTCTCATGAACATAAATAGTATGTTCAGGGGTGAAATGAGGTGAAGTAGGTATAGGTGTTAGGTTAGCGTTGTTAGGGTTAGGTTATGTTTAGGTTAGGTTAGGTTAGCGGTTAGCGTTTTAGGTTATGTTTAGCGTTAGTTAAGTTAGCGTTAGGTTGGGGTTTAGTTAGGTTAGGTAGTGTTAAGTTAGGTTAAGTTCATAGATGTATCAAAAAGGGTGCATTTTATGTTAAATGGTTACAATTTGAAATGATTTTTATATTTATTTTAAACCTAACAGAAATTAGCAATAATAATCCAAAAAAAAAACGAGAGGCTGAAAATTTTCTTTTCTTTTAGCAGGCACTTACGAAATTAGCTAAATGGCTAGAAATTAGCCACATCTGCGTAACCTGGCCTCCCAACGTTCATTCCCATATTCAACATATGGGAAAATTAAAGCCCGTTCTCGCTTAAAGAATAGAACAAAAAAAATTTAATTACTTTTTTGATTAACTTCTTACTTCGGCCTAAAAATGTTATTTTTTTTTAAAAACTTTCGTTGATATACATTACGTTTTACTACTAATTTATAATACTACCGTGTAGCCAGTTATCAGTAACCCTGTTACCACTACTATATTATACTATAAACTATAGTACGTATATATTATAATAATATATATATATATAACTATATATATATATAATATATATATATATATATATATATATATATTATATATATATATATATATAATATATATTTATATTAATAATTATATATACAATATATATATATATATATTATATATAAATATACTATATATATATATATATATATACTATATATACTGATATATATATATTATATATATATATATATAATATATAATATATAGTATATATATATAGTATATATAATCATAATCATATATAAGTATTCTCAGCGGCGACTCCAGTAACTTTTACTACTCGGGCTCTCTCTCTCTCTTTCGAAAATTATATATATATATATATATATAATATATATAGTATGATATATATATAATATATAATATCATAATATTATATATAATATATATATATATATATATATATATATATATATATATAATACTATATAAATACTATAGATATATATATATACATAAATATATATAATTGTTTAACACCACAAAAATATCACATTTAGATACCTTGGTTTATTGCTATTTTACAAGTTTCTTTAATTTAAAATTGATTCGATGCCGGTTACTTATTGTTTTTTTCCTTATTTTATTTTATTTTATTATTAATTATTTATATTCATCTATTAGTATATACTCTAACTTTATCATTATTAGTATTTTATTAATTCTTTATTATTTTTATTTTACCTTTTATTAAATACTAGTTTGCTTATAGAAATATATTAATTAATATGAGTATATAGGGGGGCCCATATTTGGAAGCGTGGGTTGGTCATTTTGACCACAGAAGCTTTTTACCTGCCCTTGACCTTTTTTGACCGCCACCTTTTTTACTTGACCTTTTTGGGCAACCTGAAATTTTTGAGCCCAAATTTTTTCGGCGTTTTCATTTTTTGAGAACCTATGTTTTTGACATTTGAAACCCGGATATTTTGAGAACCCGGATTTTTTTGAAGAACCCCCGGATTGTTCCAGGGTGCAATTTTTAGAACCCAAATTTTTTTTGATGAAGAACCCCAAAATTTTGAGAACCCCTAAATTTTTTTGCAGAACCCAAAATTTTTGAGAACCCAAATTTTTTGGTAAAACCCTAATTTTTGCAAACCTGTGCGAAGAAGGCGTTGCGCTGAACCGGTTGCGTAGCAACCCGTTTTGTACGCTGGCACCACCCCCCCCAATTTTGAGAACCCAAATTTTGAGAACCCAATTTGAGAACCCTAATTTTTTGAGAACCCTAAATTTTTTGAGAACCCCTATTTTTTGAGACCCCTATTTTTTGAGAACCCTAATTTTTTGGAGAACCCTAATTTTTTCGACCAAACCCTTTGGTCTTTCCATGGGTCAATTTGGGCCCACCGGTAATCTTCGTTCCTTTCCTTTAGGAACTTTAGCCTTTTTTGATGCTTAACTTGTTGACACATGATATTTCGGGCCTTGACCTTTGCCACGTTACCCATGGGTCAATTTGGCCCAAGCTAATTTTTTGGGCCACTCGGTCCAACCCGTCACATATTTTCGTCCCCTAACTTGCAACGTATGGATCTAGTGATGCTTCTATTAGTTTTCTATTGATTATTCTATGAGTATTCTATGGTTGCAAGGTGAGTGCCAAGAGTGAGTGACAACGAGTGGCCATATGAGGCCAATGCAGTGCCAATGACTGCCAAGCGTCTAGTGCCACACTATGCCAAGTGGATGCCCACATAGCGCGTAAAAATGCCACTTTTTTCAAGCATTTTCTAGCCCTCCCCTGAGCCCGAATAGCCCTAATATGGGTGGCTACCGCTAGGTTATAAGGTATGAGGATCGATTCGGTGTATATAGACAAGGTTGCTAGGATGCTTCCTCCTATGAGTTAGTATTTTTCTACATAATAGTCCTATTATATATTATATATAATAATATATATATATATAGTATATACTATATATATATATATATATATATATTATATATATATTACTATATATTATATATATAATATTACTTGAAATACCTAAACACATACACTATGACACTTATCAACACTCACTATGACACCTTATCACCACGATGACAACTTATAAGCACTACCACTTGCCATAGACACTTACACAACCCATATCACACTTACCCTCACACTCACCACCAGACACTTTCAACTTACATACATACACACTATGACACTTATACTCACTTACACTCGCGCGATAGACACTTACACTAGGCCATATACACTTTCTCTCCGAGTTGTTATTCGGATGTGTCTCTGGCGTGATGCCTCAACTTGACTGCCTCATACTGGTATTTGCCTCAGAATTGAGTGCCTCAGCATTGATGCCCTCACTTGATGGATTGATGTGGCGCAGCATTGAGGCATGTTGTTGTTGTCTAACCCTTTTCTAGCCTTTTCTACCCCACATCATAGAACAGATCTAATATTGATGTCTTCCCCTAAGTCATGCTCGGCGCTCCTGGGCGGCCGGCATCCGCCGCCGCACAAAGCTCGGACGTGACCACCGCCGCACCCCGGCCGCGCGCGGCCGCGCACCCTGCGCCCCCGCCTCCGCCACCGGCGTGCGCCGCAGTCGCACGTTTCCCGTTCTGCCCGGCCGCGTGCGCCGCCAGGCGCAATATTCCCGCCGACTGAAAAATATATATTTAATAAGTTTTCATTCAATGACGTCACAGAGTTAAACATTTTTCAAGGAATTTGTTTTTTCCTTTACTATGAGTAAGTCAATTTTATTTCTATTTAAAACATTTTTTATTTTAAAAACATTTTCGCGCGGAAAACCTTAACACTTGGTAACTCATTACAGGAGCTTATTATTAACACAATATTTATTAACATTATTTTTACATTGACACAGTAATACCTTAATACTTTGTAAATTATAAATTTCTTTAAAAAATTGTATGTAAGAAGGAAAAAAAGCCAGAGTGCTGATATATAATCATTTATTTTACTACAATTGCTTACGAATATTTATTAAAAACATACACTTTACATACCTTAAAGCCAGTAAATCAGTAAAATCAATAGAGCGTGCTTACCTAAGCACCTAAGGGGATTAGTATAGCGTGTTTTACTGCCTTTACTGCCTTTAACTTTCTGCTTTACTGCCTTAACTTTACTCCTTTACTGCTTTAACTCACAATACAATTAACATACCTTAAAGCAAGTAAATCCCACGCTAAATCAATAGAGGTACCTAACACCTAATGGATTAGTATGCTTTCGTTATCTTTTACGACTTTAACTTTCTGTTTTTTTACTTTACTGCTTCAATCGTTCTGCTTTACTGCTTTAACTTTCTGCTACTGCTTTAACTTTCTGCTTTTGCTGCTTTAACTTTCTGCTTTACTGTTTTACTTTCGCTTTACTGCTTTTAACTCATATGTTTTACTGCCTTTAACTCATATATTTATTAACATTACATACCTTAAAACAGTAAATCAGTAAACAATAGAGGTGGGACTAAACACCAAGGGGGGATTCAGTATTCTTTTGTTTAACTGCTTTACGGCCTTTAAACTCATGTTTCTTACTTGCTTTAACTCATGTTTACTGCTTTAACTCATATGTTTACTGTTAACTCATATGTTTACTGCTTTAACTCATATATTATATTAAATTATTTTTATTTGTTTAATACTTTTTTATTATTTTATTATTATTTTTTATTTATTTTATTATTATTTTATTATTTTTTATTTATTTTATTTTTATTTTTATTATTAACTTAGTGTTATTTTACTTCATGCCCTTATTGTTATTATTATTTAGATAACGCACACACACCACACACACACACACACCCGGCGGGTCACACACACACACACACACACACACCACACACCACACACACACACACACACACACACACACACCACTTACACTTATACACACATTCCCTATGACACTTATACACGCATTCACTATGACACTTACATTTACCACTAATAGATACTTACATTTACACTTATACACACCGCGGTCACACACACACACACACACACACACAACCTTACACTTTATACATACATTTCACTTGACACTTATTGCACACATTCCAACTATGACACTAACATTACCCATAGACACTTACAATTTACTCTTACACACACACACACCACACACACACACACCAACAAACACACACACATTCTTACACTCACACACAGATTACTTACACACACAGATTTAGCTTACACACACAGATTTTACTTACACTCACACACAGAGCTTACTTACAACACACAAGATTACTTACACACACATATGTTGTACTGGTACACTCACCACACACACACACCCACACACGCACACTCACTTACACAAATAACAACGTATAATGTATTAAAACATTTTATGGTTTTATTAAAACACGTTACATTTTATATTACTCATTCAAATTCAACTAAAAATTATTTCAAAAGTTTCTTAAAACTTCTATAATAAATCAATCATTATCTTTGAACAAAGATTTATTATTAACTGTATACTTTTTGCTTATAAATTTTATAAACTATCGTTTTAAAATGCAACTTTTACCTAAAATTTATGAAATTATTAAAAACTATATTGAGCGGTACCTAAGCCAATAAATCAGTAAATCAGTAAGGTCAGCCCCTTGCACCCCTCCTCTACAAAAAGCTATGCCACGTTTTGTTCTATTGACTTACTGACTGTACATTCATTCTTTAGCCATGTTAATAAGTAGATAAAAATAACAAAAATAAGTTCTTCTTCTAACATAACATGTATTTTTATTAAAAATCATTCTAAGTTTTCTATTTAAAAATAACAATTATTCACTTACATTTATTATTATTTCGCTCGATGTTAACTAAAAATATTTTCAAAGTTTTTTAAATAATTCGGATTGTTTTATTATTATTATTATATTATCTATGTACATTGACAATCCATCACGAGAAAACACAAAACCCCGCACTCCTTACAGATACCAAACTGACCTCTCTCTGTGTAAAATGTGTTGAAAAAACTACTTTAGGCCTAAATTAGGATAATCCTTTTTGTAACCCGGGGGGCGATTTAGGCCTAAGTCCAGGTCAAAATATATTTCAAACTGACCTTTTCTGTAAAATGTGGTGCAATAACTACGTTAGCCTTAAATTAGCCTAATTAGGATAAGCCTTTTTGTATCCCATGCGGATTTTAAGCCTAATACCAGGTCAAAAGGTATAATTCCAGTAATAGACAAGCAATCATTGTATTATTATTACTTTTATAAATATATTTTCAAATCTGAAACATGCTTGATCGGTAAGATCCTTTAAGCAGTAAGAAGGAAAATGTTTCCTACTTGTGGATTGCGTCCCGGAGTAATTCCTATCTCTTATGGACCTCGTATGTGGATTGTCTGTCGAGAATTATTTTATCGTCTTTTGAAACATTAACTTTTGTTCTTTAAACTTGTATTGAGCAGGTGGGTTTTATTATCTTTTAAGACCCCAACTCATTTTAAATCATAGGTCATTTTAGCTGTTACAGCGCCGTGCACACAGGTCTATCTGATTTGTATTTAAAAGTGTTTATTTTTACTAAGTGTATATATCATTTATAATAAATACTTACATGAGGAATAATTATTAATTTCACTAAGAATAGATAATAATTAACTTCACAGTAGATTTATAGTAGATCACGTGAAGCAAAAACGCAAGAGCGCCCGCAGGCGCGACCCGGTGCGGAACCGACGCAGTAACCGCCGGGCGTATATTTACTACGCGTCGCGAAAATATTTTCTTTATGAAACGCCGTTGTAAACTTTCATTACATCATTTTTTATTTTCAAATATACCGTTTCCTAGATTATGAATCGTTCATTTTATTTCTTACTGAACATTTATTTTATTTAATAGGAAAAATACCCATCACTTCACTGGTAAAGTTTCTTGAAAAACATTTAGGTTTTGAAAGCAACATTTTGTTTTGCTAGAAACCGCTTGTTTTTATTTTATCCTAAAGTTATAAATTCCTTTGAGGGAAATTAATCAACAAATACTCCGGCTGTGACGTAGGCCATGTTACTCTTTGTGGTATGCCTTTAAGATCTGTTATTACTTTAAGGAATGTTAAAACAAGTCTTTTAGGCCTTTAAGTTACACCTTATATACGACGCTTAGAGTTAATGTATAGGCAAGTGTATCCCATTCCCCGTCCTTTTCAAGTATCATGTTCTTTACCGGTTTTAATCTTTCTCTATGTATAAGTTATTGAAAAAAGTTGTTAATCTAAAATATATTACATAATACTATATTAATTTAATTAAAACACAATGTGTGGTACCATGCCTAATATAACTTCCCCTCATTGTACAACCCGTAATTTCTCTTTAGGATTTCCAGTAGTGGTATATTATCAATTATTACCTTTCAAAATTACATCGCAAGTATGTAAGTTCATACCTCTTCTATATCTCAGATGTTGTATGCATTTCGGTAACCATCGGGATATCTCCCTGGTTTGTAATAACACTGAATTATACCATGACTATTAAATAAACTAATAGCCGATGAACTACATGTTATAAGGTTTTTTTCGTAAATATGCCTGTGATACAGTACACAAACTAATATTATACATACTGAATGGGAAGGTGTCCAAAAGCATATCAACCTCTAGGGATGTATGCCCTACCACTTTGAAATACAAAACGCCGCCCATATTTCGCGATCCGCGTAGTATATTACGCCGTGCGGGTTGCATTGCGGTCGGGGGGATTCCCACCGGGGTCGCGCTTGCGCGGCGCTCTTGCGTTTTCTTCACGTGATCTACTTATAAATCTAGTGAATTAATTATTTATCTATTCTAGTGAAAATTTAATAATTATTCCCCTTCCAATGTAAGTATTATTTATAAAGATGATATACACTAGTAAAAAATAAAACACTGTTAATACAAATCAGATAACTTGTGCACCGCTTAACAGCTAAAATGACAATGATTTTAAAATGAGTTTGGCTCTAAAAGATTATAAAACACACCTGCTCAAATACAAAAGTTAAAAGAACAAAGTTAATTTTCAAAAGACGATAAAATTAATTCTCGACCAATCACATCCGAGGTCATATAAAGATAAGGATTACTCCGACCAATCATAACCAGTAAGGAAAACATTTCCTTCTTTCCTGCTTAAAGGATCTTATTAATTAAAATTAATTATCAGTTTAAACTATATTTATAAAAGTAAAATAATAACAATTTTTTCTTTAGGACATTACAGATAAATTTTTGACCTTGTATTAGGGCCTAAATCTCGCCATGGGATACAAAAAAGGCTTATCCTAATTTAGGCCTAAATTTAGCCTAAAGTAGTTATTGCACCACATTTTACAGAAAAAGTCAGTTTGAAAAGATATTTTGACCTGGAATTAGGCCTAAATCGCCCGGGCTACAAAAAGGATTATCCTAATTTCAGGCCTAAAGTAGTTCATTTCAAACACATTTTACAGAGAGGGTCAGTTTCGTATCTGTAAGGAATGGCGGTGTTGTGTTTTCTCGTGATGGATCGTAGATGATAATTGATAATAATAATAATAAAGAAAATCCGAATTAAAAACTTTGAAATAGTTTTAGTTAACATCGAGCGAATAATATAAGTGTAAGTGAATAATTGTTAGTTTTAAATAAAAACTTTGAATGATTTTAATAAAATACATGTTATGTTAGCAGAGAAAGAACTTATTTTTGTTATTTTTATACTTATTTAATGGCTAAAAGATGATGGTAAAGCAGTAAGTCAATAGAACAAAACGTGCCATAGCTTGGGTGTAGAGGGAGTGGCTAGGGCTGACCTTTACTGAGTTATACTGCATTATTGCTTTAAAGGTACGTAAAATATATGTTTTTAATAAAATTTCATAAAATTTTAGGTTAAAAGTTATTTTAAAACGATAGTTATAAAATTTATAAGCAAAAAAGTATAAACAGTTAATAATAAATTCTTTGTTCAAAGATATGATTGATTTATTATAGAAGTTTAAGAAACTTTGAAATAATTTCAGTTATATTTGAATGAGTAATATTAAATGTACGTGTTTAATTAAAAACATAAAATGTTTTAATAAATTATACGTTATATGTGTAAGTGAGCGTGCGTGTGTGCAGGTGTGTGTGTGTGTGTTGTAAGTAAATCTGGTGTGTGTGTGTGTGTGTTGTGTAAGTAAATCTGTGTGTGTAAGTAATCTGTGGGTGTGAGTGTAAGTAAATATGTGTAGTGTAAGCTAAATCTTGCGTGTGATAAGTAAATCTGTGTGTGGAGTGAAGTAAATCTGTGTGTTTGTGTGTGTTGTGTGTAAGCTGTAAGATGTAAGTGTGCTATGGGTAAATAGTAAGTGTCATAGTGAATGTTGTGTATAAGTGTCATAGTGAATGTGGTATATAGGTGTAAGTGTGTGTGTGTGTAGGTGCGTGTGTCTATAAGTGTAAATGTAAGTAGTCTATGGCGTAAATGTAAGTGCTCATGCTGAATGGTGGTATAAGTGTCATAGTGAATGTGTGTATAAGTGTAAGTGTGTGTGTTGTGTGTATTGTAATTGACGCGTGTGTGTGTAGTGTGTTGCTGTTCTAAATAATAATAACAATAAGAGTAATAACAGTAATAACACTAAGATCCCGAACTGATAATAAAATACAAAAATAAAAATAAAATATAAAAATAATAAAATATATAAAATAAATAAAACAAGTATTAAACAAAATAAAAACAATAATGTTATTAAATATAACTGAGTTTACAAGCAGTAAAATATATGAGTTAAAAGCAGCTAAAACATTATGAGTTAACAGCGAGTAAAACATGAGTTTAAAGGCCAGTAGAAACATGAGTTAAACAGTAAAACAGTTAAAACCCAAGCCTACTATTTCCCCCCTCTTTGGTGTTCAGGGATTCCACCCTTCTATTGATTTACTCGATTTACTGTTCTTAAGGTATTTGTAATGTAATAATATATGAGTTAAAGCAGTTAAAATATATGAGTTAAAGCAGTAAAGCAGAAAGTTAAAACAGTAAAGCAGAAAGTTAAAGCAGTAAAGCAGAAAGTTAAAGCAGTAAAGCAGAAAGTTAAAGCAAGTTAAAGTGCAGAAAGTTAAAGCAAGTGTATAAGCAGAAAGTTAAAGCAGTAAAGCAGTAAAACAAAAGCATACTAATTCCCCCATGGTGTTAGGTCCCACCTCTATTGATTTACTGATTTACTGCTTTAAGGTATGTGATGCAAAAGGGTATGGCAAACTCAAAGCAGTGCCATCTTCTTCTTCCAGAGCATACACCTTTCCTGTCAACAGTAAAACAACGCATACGAGATATGTAATAGGTGTTTAGGTAACACCTCTTATTAATTTATTACTGATTTAGTGTGTTTTTAATATGTAATGTATGCGAGTTAAAGCAGTAAAGCAGTGAGTTAAAGGCAGTAAAGCAGAAAGTTAGCAGTAAGTCAGTAAAACAAAGCATTACTATTCCCTTAGGTGTTAAGGTAACACCTCTATGATTTACTGATTTTACTGCTTTAACTGGGTATGTAAAGTTATGTTTTTAATAAACTATTTTCGTAAATGTCAGTAAAATAAAATGACTTATAATCCAGACAACTCGGGATTGCTTTATTACTTCAATTCTACCGTAGATATTAATAAATAAATAAAAGCTACTAAATTGTAGAAAGGAGGAAGATCAAAATCAGGTTCATAAGATTATAAATGTTAAATAATAGGTTTGTAATGAGTTACAGTTTAGGTTCGCCCGAAATGTTTTGTAATAAAAATGTTTAAGTATGAAATAAAAAATGAATGACTCATAGTATGATTTTGAAAAGAAATTCTTTGAAATGTTTAAGTATGAATAAAAATGAATGACTTATAGTAAAATCGTGACTACCACAATATTTATGTATATCCTGTATGTATACAGTATATAGATAAAGATTTATAATATATATATATATATATACTATATATATATATATATATATATATATATTATATATATATAGTATATGTCCAGTCGCGGCGGGAATATTGGCGCCTGCGGGCCACGCGGCGGGCGGGAACGCGGAAATATTGGCGCCTGCCGGGCGCACGCGGCGAGGCGGGGGCGGTAAGGCGCCGGGGTGCGAGGACGCCGGCGGGCGGGGTGCGTGTTTCGTCTGACTTTTGTCGGAAGGCG
Source organism: Trachelipus rathkii (assembly GCA_015478945.1). Classification (NCBI taxonomy): domain Eukaryota; kingdom Metazoa; phylum Arthropoda; class Malacostraca; order Isopoda; family Trachelipodidae; genus Trachelipus; species Trachelipus rathkii. Next base: position 3,248 of record JABUQX010137245.1, on the reverse strand, counting down.
CATGCGGGCGCCCCCTGGTGTTCCGGTTATGAGCTTAGGGAAAGACATCAATATTAGCTTCTGTTCTATGATGTAGGTAGAAAAGCTAGAAAAGGTTAGAAAATTGCGTTTCAATGCTGCGGCATCAATCCATCAAAGTTGAGGCATTTATGATGGAGCATCAATGCTGAGGCATCAAGTGGAGGCATCAAAGTTGAGGCATCCAAATTTGAGGGCATCAAAATATCGAGTTGGGAGTTAATGTATATGGGGCTAGTTGAAAGTGTATAGGCTAGTGTAAACGCAATTAAGTTTGTCATAGTGTGTCATGTATGGAAGTGAAAGTTGTCTGTGCGTGAGTGTGAGTGTAGTGTATATGGGGTTAGTGTAAGTGTCAATGGAAAGTGTAAGTGCTTATAAGTGTCATAGTGTGGTATAAGTTGCTCATACGTGAATGGTGTGTATAAGTGTCCATAGTGGATGGTGTGGGGTTAGGTGTGTGTTGCAAGTAACGTATATATATATATATAGTATATATGTATATATATATATATATATATACATAGTACAGTATATCGTATAGTATATATATATATATATTATATACTATATATATATATATAGCTATATACATATATATATACTTATAAGTGGTAGAAAAATACTAACTCATAGTAGGAAGCATTCTAGCAACTTGTAATATACGCCAATCGAATCCTCATACCTTTATAACCTAGGGGTAGACACCCCATATTAGGGCTATTCGGGCTCAGGGGAGGCTAGAAAATGCTTGAAAAAAGTGCACTCAAGTTGGCCTATTGGCACGCCACTTCACTATGGCACTCACTTAAGCACTCAATGGGGCACCACTTGGCACTCATGTATATGGCACTCGTTTGTCACTCACTTGCCACTCACCTGGCACTCAAGAATACTAATAGAATAATCATAGAACAACTAATAGAACATCACTAGATACATACGTTCAAGTTAGCGGCGAAATATGTGGAGGTGGACACGGAAGTGGCCCAAAAAATTAGCGTGCGGCCAAAATTGACCCATGCCGTATCTGGCAAGGTCAAGGCCGAAATATCATGGCCAAACAAGGTTAAAGACATTCAAAAAAAAAGGCTAAGTCCCTAAAGGAAGGACGAAGAATTACCGTGGGCCAAATTCGACCCATGAAGACCAAAGGTTGCGTCGAAAAATTTTTTAGGGTTCTCAAAAACTTAGGGTTCTCAAAAAATAGGGTCTTCAAAAAAATAGGCTCAAAAGAATTTAGGGTTCCTCAAAAAATTTTAGGGTTTCTCCCAAATAATTTGGGTTCTCAAAAAAATGTGGGTTCTGGTTTTCTTCTTTTTTTTCAAAATTGGGGGGGTGGCTGCACGTACAACGGTGCTACGCAACCGTTCAGCGCAACCCTTCTTCGAAGGGTTGCAAAAAATTAGGGTTCTCAAAAAATTTGGGTTCTCAAAAAAATTTGGGTTCTCAAAAAATTTGGGTTCTCAAAAAATTTGGGTTCTCAAAAAATTTGGGTTCTCAAAAAAATCCGGGTTCTCAAAAAATCCGGGTTCTCAAAAAATCCGGGTTCTCAAAAAATCCGGGTTCTCAAAAAAAAATAGGGTTCTCAAAAAAGGTCAAGGCCCAAAAAAAGTTAAGGTAAAAAATTCAGGTTGCCCAAAAAGGTCAAGGTCAAAAAGGTCGCGGTCAAAAAAGGTCAAGGGCAGGTAAAAAGCGCTGTGGTCAAAATGACCAACACGTCCAATATGGCCCCCCTACTACTAATATGTATAGTACCTACAGTAAGGGATGCCAAAGAATTAGAATATTAATTACTTTTATCCGAAATGTGCATTAAGAACAAAAAATTAATGTTTATATTAAATTTTTTTTAAATAAGGCAAGTGTTTTATTAGATTTCTAGGTACAAAAAAAAAAACAATTTGTAAAAACATTAAATTTACGAATCTGTACAGTATATATACTGTCTATAAATTTTCTTTCGGCTATTTCGGAGAAGCCAGATATGTCAGCTTTTATAATTGATTGAAAAATAGCTTTATTCAATCAATGCCGATGATTCTTAAACTTTTTGTTTAAATTCTATATAATTTTTTATATGTGTTATGTAATAATTTCTTTCATATAACCTATTTTCACAAAAAAATAAGAGAATTTTATCGTAACTTTATGAAATTTGGTAGAAGCATCGATCGCTGTTCTATAATTTGCTATAACCCGCGTTTTCTAAGCTCCTCGCACCCCGAGTGTAGAGTCGGCCTTGATTAGTATATATATATATATATATATATATAAATATTATATATATATATATCTGCTACATATACGTATTCAGAAACTAAATTTAATATATATAGAGATATATAACAAACATATATACATTATATATATCTTTTAAAAATTATATATTATATATAATATATATATATATATATATATATCATAATATATAATATATATATATATAATCATATATTATATTTAGGCTATATATATATATATATATAGGGTATACTATATATATATATATATTAACTATATTATATATATATATATATATATATATATATATATATATTATATATTATACTATATAGTAATATATATATATGTATAGTATATATATATATATATATGATTATATTTATATATATATAACTATAATATATATATAGATAGTATATATATATATATATATATTATATATATAGTATATTATATATATGATAATATTATAGTATATACTAAATTATATATACTATTGATATATATATTATATAACTTATATATATCAATATATATATATATATAAATAATTATATATATACTGGTGATACTGGTATATATATATATATAAGTATTATATATATATATACTATAATATAATATAGTATTATATAATATATACTATAATATTATATATATAACTATATATATATATACTATATATTATATACTTATTATATAATACTTACGTATTTATAATCTTCAAGCTAAAAAACTGAATAGCTCGGGGTGAAATGCTGGAAATTTTGGATCCTGAAGCTTTGATAAGAAATCTGCCAAGGGCAAATAGAGTGCCTAATTTAATATTATAATACTATATATATATATATATACTTATATTTCCTGCCCGATATATATTATATACCTGCTATATATACCTATAGTATATATATAGCAGTGTATATACCTATCATGTGTGATTGTTATGAGCTATATAAATCAATTATATTATAAGATCTCTC